>PVIC010041400.1:0-16251 GCA_004025085.1 Thryonomys swinderianus
AATTTTCACTCTTCAACAGCAAATTGCTAGTTTAATATTTAAATCAGGCTTAGGGTAAGTTTCAGAGTCAGGAGTGCTGTAAAGCGTATTGATGGGCAATAAACTATTGAATCATGGAATAGCCGTGGCAGAGAGTGTGTGGTTTTGCACGCGTTGCTCCAGGGCGAGAACTATAATGCACAGGACAATTCTATTCACATTTAGGAGGTGACCTGTGACACCTTCACTTAATTGAAGCCATCCTTTTCCTCTAGGTAAGGAGATGTACAAACCCTGCCTGGAGAGAGGACGCACAATTCAAGGCGTGGGCGGGTTGATGCACTGCCAAAGCGGGGAGGGACTGAATGTAGTGCAGGCGAATCACTTACGTTCGTTACAACCTGAAATTTAGGACTGGGCTATTTCATTCTGGATTGCTGTTTGCAACCCCATAATCTCTTTAATGGCAGTAATTTGTTAATAAAACAGTAGTAATGAAACAGAAGTAGCTGTTCACAGCAGTCCCCGTTTATTTCTTGCACTTAATCCTGTGTTCATTATTCATAGGGAAAGGTGTACCATTCAGTCTAGAGTGTATCAATAAATGAGAAATACATACAAGAAGATAGGAAAAGACAGCGTGAGCAGAGTATAACGTCTGCATCTGGAATCATTATTGCCCCTTTGGAGCGTTCTTCTCAACCATTTAGGCAACATATCTTGTAGCGAGTTAAAAGCTGCTATAAAAACATCTTTTATCTTTGGCCTTTTAAACAATATCTCCTTGATCTAAATGTCTCTCCGATCCAGCAATTACCCCTTAGGATTTTCTCCTTCACCGACTCGGTAGCATACATCCTACACTGAATCAACAGTAAAGTTCTGAAACAAATTTTTCTTTCAGAGCTACATGTTTTTACCTTTTGAGTATCTTTAGAAGTTTTGTCTTTCTCTTTTGTTTGATCCTGTTTATTGAGACTAATTTGGGGGTGCTTCTGTTTTTTTTCCAAACATCGAGGACCTTCGAAGGAAACAATGATAGCCCTAATCCCCTCAAATTGAAAGGACAACAACAAAGAAAATGTTCATTGATTAAAACATGTGTTTTAAAAAAATAGTGTGAATAAATGGTGAGTTATATTATTTCAGTTGTAATGAAGCTGGCTTCTTGGTTTAGCGAGGTTTTGAATTACATATTGAATCTTTAAAAATTTTATTAACCTTTAGTAGTTGTACATGTGGATGGGGTTTTTATATTTCCATAGATGTATACAGAATGTGGTAATCAAATTCAATCCTCTTTTTTCTACCTCTCCCAGCATGTACTTCCTGATCTTTAGGAATCATTGTTTTCTTTTCAAGTTGACTTTTTAGCACCCATGTATGAAAGAGAAACACAACACACAGTCCTTGGTTTTCTGTCATTATTTCACTTGATGTTTATTTCACTTGATGTTTTATTTCATTTATTTCACTTATTTCACTTGATGTTTTCTGGTTCTATTGGTTGTGTTGCGTATGATTTTTTTTTGTTGTTATGGTTGAATACTGCTCCATTGTGTATTTGTCTGCTAATGGGAAACCAGTATGATTCTATATCTTAAGTATTAGAGTGTATTTTTATAAACATATACTATTTAAAATATACTTTAAATCTGGTAAATTTGCTTGAAACATAACAGTGTTTTATGAAAGGATATCTAAAGTGTGATTTCAGTTACCTTGTGAATAACAATCATTTTAAAATTGTTTTTTAATATCATCACATCTTCTGTAAATACCAGAATACTTTTGAAAATTACTTGGCAATTTATTAGAGAAATGTGATAAAAGCTTCATTTACTCAGTCTATTAGAATGATTCATATTAAATAATACTGGAGAAGAATGAAGACTTCAGTTACAAGTTAGGTCAGTTGTGTAAATCTAATATATATCATGGTGACTGTTGTTTAATGTTTATCATGGTAGCAACATTGTTTTCTTTGATTGTATTTTCTTCCTTGTGTTGTGGGGATCACAATCAGGAACTTAAACATGCTAAGTAAGTGCTTTATCACTGAGCTACACCTTCAGACTTGCTTGCTTGGAATTTAGACGATCCTCACTCTCCACACACATGCACACACAGGAAAGATATGTTAATTTCATGATCATAACTATATGTTGCCTATGTACATCAAATAGTAATGTAACTCTGGATATATACAATTTCTGGATATATACAATGCTTCAATGTCATGAATACTGTATTTTAAACATCAATATAATTTTTATTTTTTACCATAACATTTTTGGCATAAGAGTTCCTTAAATCTCAAGTTGATTCACAAATCAAGCACTTTCTTTGCATTGTGTCTCAATAACCAGCCAATTTGTCTACAGTTATGTTGCCATGATGTGAAATCCCAATTCTACCACAATTCATAGTTAGGAACATTGTACAAACATTTTAGTCAGTTCTTTCCATATAAAAGATAAATAATGATAATTCTTACAACAATAGAGTTTTTTTTAGTTAAATGAGTTCATGCACCAAAGTACTGAAATTCACTCAATATTCATTTAATATTATCTTATTATAAGTAGATAGTTGAGGAAGTAAAAAAAAACCTCTCCAATTACGTTGCTTATTGGCCTATTTTAAACCCAGATAAAGGGCTAAAGGCATTTTATGTTCCCATAAGAATTACCTTTCCTGGGACTAGTCTTATCAGGTCTATAAAACATGATATCAAGTTGAGATACCATACAGTCTCTAGCACTTATGCTGTTATAGATAGCGGATGCAGAACCGTGTATACAGGAAGGGAGTGGGGGTTGGCGTACAGAAGAAGACTGGCATTATAAACCTCCTGCAGAATCAACCCAGTGCCTGTGAAATGCGTTAACATCTTGCTGAGAGCAAAAATCTTTCATGGGGCTCAATGCAAAATGACAGCGTAGCAATCCTTTGTCAAATAATAGGAAACAAGTGATGGCACTAAAACTTTCTCCTATGGTCTCTCCTAATCTGAAATATATACTTAATTTTTTTTATGTAACATGGTATGTTCTTGTGCTGGGAGATACCTGTTGGGCCACTCCATGTGTTCTCTGTTCCCTAAGGGACCTTTGCTGTGAGCAGGAGCTCTCCTGGACCATCAGATGAGTCCTCCGTTCCTTCCTGCCTCAAAACCGACACACTATACATTGTCGAGAACAGGGAAGCGGAGTCAGGCCACATCCTAGAGAGACCTGAAACCCCCTAGAATTTCTGACCTCTGCTCTAAGTGGGCAATTTAGGGAGGATCAGAACTGGGTGAGAGGTTCTCCTATGCAGATATGCTTCGGCATACGCTATGGTGCTACCCACCTGGCAGAGGTTGACGACTACCAGGTCTCACCACAACCAGTCCCAAGATCCACAGCATCACCCTGTCATCTTCCTCCCTCCCTCCGCCATGGGTAGTAGCTGTGTGGGGAAGGAGAAGGAAGAGACTGAGGATCTGTCCAAGTGAAATGGAGAGAACTGGGGTTGGTAGTGAACAGAGAGAAGTTCCAAGCCTCATGCTCTGTGGTGCTGTGAGCCTTATTTGTGAGTCACAAATTCGTTATCTGCATTCTGGGGCAACTGAGGAAGCAGTAATTTCTAGCATTTACTATATGCCTCCCTGGAATTTCAAGTGTTAGGATAATTATATTTTTTTTAAATTTGCATAATATCTGTTCTTTCAAAAGGTATATTCATGAATCATGATCAAATATAATGTCATCAGATTGACCACGTTGTGATAATACCTATTTGAACCTGTCCACATGTCTGATGTAGACTAATGGTTTCAGAAGTTTCAGTCCATGGGCCCTGACTCCATTATTCCTAGGACTGTGGGGAAGTGGAAAGATCATTGCGGAATGGCAAGACAACCTAGAAGTAGAGACAGAAAGGGAAAGACCTTCGAGGACCTGTACTGTCTGGATTCCTCTTTGTTCTACTTCTGTTTAACAGGGAACCCAGCCTATTGGATGCTCCCACATTCAAGTAAAGTCCCCGGTTTACTCTAGTACAGGTCCCTCTAGAAACACCCTCTGTGATGCACCTACAGATACACTTTACTGATTTCTTAGGTGTTTCTCCATCCATCCTAGTTGACCTTCACGATGGCCTTGGATGTTTTTGAGTATTTGACAACAAACTCTCAGTCTTCTTCCTTTAGGTCTTGAAAGTTATTCCAGAAGCCTCATAGGCTGTTTGCACAAGGAACCCCACACCGTATCTCTGGTTTTCATGACGAGGACATCTTTAGCCTATTCCAAACTCAAATCATATCCAATGTCTCTCCCTAGTGCTAGGCATCCCTGAGTACTCTAAATTATAAAATTTTATAGGCCATTGGTTCATCCTTTTATTTTGCCCAATTTTTATTTTTTGTTTGTACACATTTCAACATGTAGTGATTGCATTCATTGTGGGGAGTTGGTACATAAACATAACACATCTTAATTAGTTTAGTTTTTAATTCCCGTTTTTCCCCTCTCTCCTTTTTCTTCCATCTCTTGACTTCATTTCTATTTTAAAAGATCTTCTCACCTTCTATTTTCTATATTATCTTTGGTTCTTTATTTATATTTTGGGTATCTTATATAATAGAACTCATGCAATATTTAAGCTTGTATGTCTGATTTAGTTCATTTAAGATTATGTTCCCAAAATGAATCTATTTTCTATAAATGACTCAGGTCTATCTATTTTTATAGTGTTTTGTTGTGTGTAACTATCACATTTGCTTTATCCAGTTATCTGGTAGTGGACATATAGGTCATTCCAAGAGTTTGAACTGTACTACCATAAAAACATGGTATGTGCAATATAATGTATTTAAATCTTTAAGGAAGTTACCTAGGAGGGGGAATTGGTGGATGAAATGGAATTTCTAAATAGTTTTTAGAAATGTCCATACTTACTTCTGTAATGATTGCATTAGTTTACATTCATCAGCTTTTTCATGCATTTCTTGGATGTTTATTCCTTCATTTTTGTTGCTTTTCTCCTATACTTGATTCTACCTTTGCTAGCATTCCTTCAGTCAACTCTTTTCCTACCTCACAGATATGCCAGAAATGGCCTACTCCCCCATTTTCTCCTTCCCTTTGAGTCTACAAAAATAGGTCTATCTGTCCCAGTGCACTTTGTGTCCTCCCTGAGCATAACCGTGACTGTTACCTTGCCTCGTGTTGGGAAATGTGCCCTTTTAACGGTGTCTTTTTATCTTCAATACTATCATATCATGTGGCCATTTCCTCAGTTGTACAAGCAGCTGTTAACTTCTGTGCGTCATAAATATCAAGGCCAAGAACTTCGCTCCCAACACCACTGTGTTCTCTACCACCCTCCCGACTTCTACTTCTCAGTTCAAAGTTTTCGAAAGAAAATTCTATACAAATGGTCACACGGGGATAGTAAGCAGTCATTTGCTTCCACTTCACTAAGAAACATCCCGTGACTCTGGAACCCACAGATACCCTCAAGACTGTTGTGTCCACGCCCAACTCTAATACATCTCAGATGTTTTCCACCACTGATGATCACTCTGCTCTGGTTTCTAGTTTAAGCCTTTGGTATCCACTTGTCTTTTTTTCTTTGCCTCCCACCTGTGATCACTTCTGCTGTGTTCATTTCACAGGGTTTTCTGCCCCCCTTTCTGTTGCAGTATGAAAGAATTTAGGTCATCGCTTTTCACCCATTTCTCTTCCTTTTATTTCTGGGCGAGATTATCTGAACATTGGAGTTTCAGCTTGATGCAGGTGATGCAGCAAGAATGAGACTAGTTCTTTTAAATAACTGCAAATATGGATGAAATTGATGAACCAATTATTTTTCAAAAACATCAAGCATTTGTCCATAAATGACACTGAGCAAACAGGAAGAAAACAAAGTGCCCAGTTAAATGATTGTCACAATTTACCGCCTTCAAGGAGTCCCATGTAAGATAACAGAAAGGGTTACACGCTGAGAACCCAGCATGCTTGGTGAGTTGTGTAAATAGATCTGGAGAAAACAATACAGCGCAAGTTTCTCTGCAGAATATCGGACAAGAATACTCGGGTACAATAGAGATTTGCAGAGGCCCATTGTCTGACATAGAGCACAAGACTGCCAAATAGTTTTTTGGGGGGTGGGCCTACTTGAGAAAACCAACCAATGAGATGTGCATGAAACAGAAGTTACAGCTCACACAGGGACGGGAGGAGAACCTGTCTTCAATCCTACTGGAGAGTTTTATAACACATGACATAGGTAGGGTAGTCAGAAAGAGTTTTTCATGCTAGTGGGAGACAATTGACCAAAGTGTAAATGCATTTTATCTCTGCCTAACAAGTCTTAAGAGTAAGACCTGAAAGGATCTTACTCTTTACAAATAGTGTCCCAGAGCATAGCCAAAGAAAAATTATAGGAATACAAAATACCCATTATTATAATGTCCATATATTAGACATATTACTAGAATTCAAACATTTCTAAGGTATCCAAAGGAACAACAAAACATGACCAATGAAGAGTATAGATGTTAATGAATCAAACCCAACCCAGAAGTGGCATTAATATCAGAATTAGGGGACAAAGTTTAAAATACTTATTTCAAACCATATTACATAATGTTGCACAAGACAAAAGAATCATTGACTTTGTTGAGAAATTATAAAGAAAACTCAAATTTGATTTCTAGAACAGGAAACAACAATATCTGGAAAAAACAGTAACAGGAAGGGATCAATTAACCATTGAAGAGATTAGTAAATTCTAAATATTGCAATAAAAATTCTATTAAATGAGGTTTTGTTCATAAAGTCTCTGCCTAAGCCAATGTCTCCAAGAGTTTTACCTAACCTGATTTGTAGCAGGTTTATTGTTTCTGTTTTAATGTTTAAGTCCTGAATCCATTGTGATTTTAGTTTAGTACACAGTGAAAGAGATAGGTCTAGCTTTGGTTTTGGTCAGGTTAAATCCCAGTTTTTCCAGCACAATTTATTAAAGAAGCTGTCTTTCCTCCATTGAGGATGTTTGGCTCCTTTGCCAAAGATAATGTGGCTTAGTGTATCTGGGGTTGTTTCTGGATCTTCTAATCTATTCCACTGGTCCTCGAGTCTGTTACTTTGCCAGTACCATGCAGTTTTTATTACAGTGGCTTTGTAGTAGAGTTTTAAATTGGGGATTGTAATACCCCCTGCCATGTCCTGGTTGCTTAGAATTGCTTTTGGTATTCTAGGTCTCTTGTGGTTCCAGATGAATTTTTGGATAATTTTCTCTAGCTCTGTGAAGTATAGTGTTAGGATTTCAATCAGAATTGCATTGAATCCGTATAGCAGTTGTGGGAGTGTAGCCATTTTGACGGTCTTGGTTTTCTCTACCCAGAAACAAGGTGTATCTTTACATTTTCCGATATCCTCTAGATCACAGATATGTTAATGCTGTATCTTTTCTCTGGTATGAGAACCTGTAGGTGTAAATGAGTTCTAGAATGTATGATAGATTTTGTAAAATAGTAAATATTCAAAGGGAATGTGGTGGGGGAATGTAATGAGGGGAAAGAATAAATATGATTTGGAAAGAAAAGGAAATACCATGTATATAAAGGGTGGGGGTTGTGGGTGGGTAAGAATATGGGTAAAAATGAGAATGAACTTGTGTCATATACTGGTACAAATTCCGCAGTGTTGAGTATGATTGTGAGCTGTATATAAAATGTATCAATAGAGAATTCAATTTAAAAAATCTTTATGAAATGAAAAAAGAAACAAAACTCGAAAGAAAGAAAGAATGAAGAAGAAAAGAACAAAAGGAAGAGAAAGCATAAGACCTCTAGGACAACCTATAGGGGTCTACTACTGTCATGAGTTTTTAATGGCAGGGACATATTCTGATAGAGGCATCACCAGACAGTTGTATCTTCATGCAGACATCATACAGTCTAGAGAAACCTGGGACGTATGGGTCGGTCATTTAACATGAACCATAGACAGAGAACAGACGAGGGCTGATACAAATACCCCTCAAGGCATAAAAAGTAGTCCCTGTTATTCTTTAATAGGGACATATAACATATAATTTATTTTTTACAATGAAGGTACATATCAAGAGAAAATGTTTTGTAGTAAATTAATAAAATATATCAATTTTTTTGGTATTTTTAAAGATTTTATATTTGTTCTATTTCTCCTAGTTTAACTCAACAATTAAATAAGGAAAGCAAAGTATAAAACCAAAGAAACAAACAAGAAACAAATATTAATGGAATATTCTCGGCCTGGAGATAACTTCAGGGAACTCTATATATTTATTTATTCAATCATGTATTTATTTGTCCATGTCCAACATTTACAAATGTCAAGTTCTGTCCAGAGTGCTTTATGCCAAGAAAGGGCCTTGTTTATCAGCTTCAAATACATGGTGTTTTCTTGTAATCATAATAAAAATTCTAGGAATAATTTCCCAGGTTTTCCATGCTTTCACACCGAATTGCAAATGTTCTACTCCAAGACTTCAGGTGTGATTATGTATGCTTACTGATTTCTTCTGGGATGTAGCAAATCACACTACATTATTTGAAAATTACACGAAAATTTATCACAGCATTTTGTCTCTATTTATCTAGAAATTTTATATTGAATAGTAAAAACAAGTATGGGATGAAGAAGAATATATTTATTTTATTTAAATTGGATTTCCAGGACACCTAAATTTTTATGACAAAAGCCATTGAATTTCGATTTTGGCGACTGTGTTATTTTTATGGGGATTAAAGTAGAATAAATTTCCCTTGTTCTAATTATTTTTGGTTTGTGTATTCAGTCATACAATTCAATTCTGAGACAAGAAATCACTGCTCTTTGAATCTGGCAGCTAGACACTGTTTTTAATTGAAACAGTATTTTGCAAAATAAGGAGCATGAAGTTACACAAGGACTGGTGTTAATGTGTGAAAATGAGTGAGCTATTCAGCATGGAAATGATGCATTTTAACATGCTAAATTTTACCCCCAATTAGCAGTTGGTAACATTGCTGTGAATACTATATCTTTCTCAATCAAAATGGAACCGAGTTTTTATTTTTTTATTGTGGTAGGAACACAACCTGAGATTTGCTCTCTAAAATTTTTAAGTGTATAATACAATACCGTTGATTATGGGTGTACAGCAGATTTTGAAAAATTAATCACTGTGATTAGCTGAAATTTTACTTTCATTAATTAGTCACTCCCATTTCCCCTTCAGGAAATTACTAGAGTTTGATGATGTGAAATTGCCTCGATACCTCCTATAGTGATAAATATTTCATGTGGGTGGAATTACTCAATATTTGTTTTGTGAGATTAGTTTACTTAGAATATTATTCACAAAGTCCATCCACATTGTTGCATATGGAATTATTTCCTGCTTTTTAAGCCTGAAATATTATGTATTTATTTTCTACAGTTTCTTCATTCTTATGTCAATGGATATTTATGTTATTATTACATCTTGACTACTACAAACAATGTTGTAGTGAGCATGAAGGTACTAGTACTTTCTCATCACACTGGTTTCAGATTTAATGTTTGAATATCTAAAAGTAAGACTACAAGATGATATGATACTCTAATACATTCTTAGAGCATTTCCATAGTTTTTAAGAAGTAGCATCTATACCATTTTGGACTTCTACAAATTCTATGAGGGTTCCTTTTCTCTACATTCTTCTAAAGTGTGCTATATTTTATCTTTTGATTATGGTTGCACTTACAGGTGTAAGGTTATAGCTCATATTTTTTTAAATTGAATTCTTTATTTGTACATTTTATATACAGCTCACAATCACATACAATATGGGGAATTTGTACCAGTATATATGACATAAGTTCTCATTTTTACCCACATCCCTACCCACCCACAACTCCCCACCCTTTATATTCATGCTCTTTTATTTTCTTTTAGAATCATATTTATTTCTTCCCCTCATTATGTTTCCACTCCAAATTCCCTTTGGATATTTCCTATTTTATAAAAACTATCATACATTCTAGAACTCATTTACATCTCCAGGTTCTCATACCAAAGAAAAGACCTGGTATTTGCATATCTGTGATCTATTTATTTCACTTATTAGTGTGTCCTCCTGGTGCATCTGTTTGAACATAAATGAATGAATCGTGTCATTCTTTATGGCAGAGTAATACTCCATTTTATTAAAAAACCACATCTTCTTTATCCAGTCTCCAGCTCATCGGCATTTGGGTTGTTTCCAAGATTGGGCTATCACGAACTGTATAGCCCCTATTTTTGATTTCTATTTTCCTGATAATTATAGGGATTAAATTTTCATATATTGTTTGGCCATTATTATACCTTCTTTATGGAAATGTTTATTAAAGATATTACCCCCTTTGAAAATTGGTGTTCCTTTTTGCTGTTGAATTGTATGAGTTACTTATATATTTTGGTGATTAACCACATTATTATATGTAATTTGTGCATTTCCTTTATTCCATAGACTGACTTTTTAATCTGGATTTTCCTAGTATTATGTTGCTGCACATTTCTGCCTTCATTTTTGTCAATGTTTGCCTAGTACACTTATATACTGAGATTGTTTTATATTCCTGGTTAGTTTTTTTTTTCTTTTAAATCATTTTATAGTGGTGTTTTTGTCCTTTTACAGGTTTTCTGAATTGAAGTTTATTTTATCTGATATGTATATATACCTATATGTCTATATATATTTATCTGATATAATATATATATATATATATATATATATATATATATAAACATCTTTTGTTTCTTCTCCTTGTACTGTTTTCCTTTGTGAATTGATGGTTTTCTACAAAGGTATGCTTTGATTCATTACCGTTAAATTATTGCATATATATATATATATCCCTGTTCTCCTTTAGTTTTCACCTGCATAAATTATGTCTCTCATTTTCAGCCCATGTGTATTCCCAAAGCTAAATGAGTTTCTTGTGGACAGCTGATAGGTGGATTTTCTTTTCATCTGTCTATTTCTTTTGATAGGAAACTTTAATCCATTTACTCTGTGGTCATTATTGATAGCTCTGGATACTTACTAGTTATTTTCAGCCTATGGTACAGATCCTTTTTGTCTTCTCCTTGCACTGTTTTCCTTTGTGAATTGATGGTTTTCTACAGTGATATGATTCATTTTCTGCAGTGGTTGATTCATTACACTTAAACTTTTGCATATCTACTATTATTTTTATGTTGTGGTTAATATGAGGCATACATAAGTATCTTTTAATAATTTATTTTAAATATATAACAACTTAAAGCATGTACAAAAGAATACACTTATTATCCCTTTCCTATTTTGGTGCTATGATTTATGCATTTTTATATTGTATCCATTGAAATTATTATAGCTGTAGTTTTTAAAAATTATTTTCTCTCATACATTTGAGATATAAGATTCGTACATCACCCTTATTATATTAAAATAAATTTGATGTTTATTTCCTTTTATACTTTCATATGTTTCATTTTACTAAGTAGAGTCCTCTGATTTCAGTTTGAAAACCTCTAGCTAGCGTTTTCAAAAGGCAATCTAATAATCACCACCTCCTCAACATTTATTCATCTAAGAAAATCTTTGTCTCACATTCATTTTTAAAGCTAATATCCTTTGTTGTAGGTTTGTCTTTCAGTACTGTGGATATTTTGGCTTTTATTGTCCTGACCCTTAAAATTTTCTGCTGGGAAATTTTCCAGTAAGTTTATGGAAGTTCTCATATTAAAAGTAATTCTTTTTTCATAATGCTTTCAATGTTATTTCATTATCTTTGCTTTTTATCAGTTTGATTAAGATCTATCTTGGTGAAGACTTTTGTATTGACTTTGACTTTTGACCTTTGAACTTCATGTACCAGGGCTGTCCACATTTCTCCATGGACATTGGAAGCTTTCATATTTTAGAAAAAAATCTGTGGTCCTTTCTCTCTTATGACCCCTTTTGAAACTTTTTATGATCTGAGTCATAACACTCTTGATATTGCCCATGTATTTCATAGATTTCTCTTTGGTTTTTTGTCTTTTTTTTTCTTTCATGATTGAATATTTTCTCATCTTTTTGGTTCACAAATTCTATGTATTGTATATTTTATTTCCTTTACTGTATTTTATCTTCAAAATATCTGTTTAATCCTTTTCATGTTCTCTCTTCATTGAACTCTATTGCTTATGTATTACTTTTTCTGAGATTTTGTTGTGCTATATATATTTGTATTATCTTAAATTTCACTGATCTTTCTTTGTTTTACTTTTTTATTTGTTTTTGAGAGAAGATCTCACTATACAGTTCAGGCTGGCCTGGAACTCACACTAATCCTCCTGCCTCAGCCTCCCAAATACTGGAATTACCATGTACCATCACATATAGCATACACTGACCTTTCTTAAACTAATTATTTTGAGTTCTTTTTTAGGCAATTGATAGATCTCCATTTTGGGGAACTGATCACAAGAGTATTATTGCTGTTTTTTTTTTTTTTTTTTGAAACAAGGTCTTGCTTTATAGTTCAGGCTGGCCCTGAACTCACTATGTAGCCCAGGCAAGCCTCGAACTCAGCAGTCCTCCTGTCTCTGCCTCCCAAGTGCTGGGATTACAGGCATGAGCCATCATGCCTGGCACTGTGGTATGTGGTATTGATGGCTGGTGGGTATGAGTCACCACACCCAGCATTGTATGTGGTTACCGGGATTGAACTCAGGACCTTGTGCTTGCCAGGCCGGCGCCGGAACTACTGAGCTAAATCTCTGGCCCATATTATTGCTTTTGTGGTGTCATTTCTCTTCATTTTGTGTTTCTTGATGTCTGATACGTTCCCATTTCAGGAAGTAATTTCTTTAGTCAGTTTTTACTGACTGTCTTGAGGAATAAAATAGCTTTATAAACTAGCTCAAGTATGGATTCTGAAAGTCCTCTGTCCTTTTACAGATGTGTACACTTCACTTCTTACTCCCTCTTGGGGCACTGATGTAGTTTGTGAGGTGCATGAGGCACTCTCAAAATAGTGCTGTAATCTGTGGTTCACTCCAGTTTTATATTTTGGAGCCAGGTGTGTAGCACACACCAATATCTAGCACTAGGGAGGCTGAGACAGGAGGATTGTTTGAATTTTAGGCCACCCTGGCTATAATTCAAGTCCAGAATGCCCTATATAGTGACATCCCCTATCAAACAGACAACAAACACAAACACACAAAAAAATCAAAATAGTCCTCAAAATATTCAAACAAACCAAAAATCCAAATTGGTTCTTTTCTGGAAAAACAAGGGTGTTTTTTTCTGCTATCTTAATAATATGATTTTACAAAGCATTTATAAAAGCTGGCGTAATCTCTACACAGTAGCAGTCCAATGGGATGGTTTATTCTAGTCTATAGAGATAGATCTTTGCTTTAAAATGTTCCTTTTAAAAGAAGTTGAGCAGGTTTCCATCGGATGGTGGAGACCTGACATCAACCTGAGGAGCAGATGATCCCCAAAGAGCTAGTTACCAGCAAGCCTGCAGCCACGCGCCTTCACAGAGGTCCTCCCCAGGCTGTCGGGTGCCCCTCTTTCTCTACCTTAACTCAGCCCAAACTTTCTCTGAACAGCCTATTTCTTCTATCTTTAATAAAACTTAAGCCAACTGTATTCTTATTAGATTTTTAAAAATGACTAGGTATTGAAATCAGAAGGGCAAACAGGTTCTGAAGTTTCTAAGATTGTCAAAAAGATGAAGTATATCTTATTTCTCTAGTAAGAACCAACATATTTGAGTTGGGAAGATGAAATAAAATAATTGAGGAAAACCTCAAAAAAGAAACCTCACCTAGGTGATCAACATTACCCACCGACAGTAATATTTAAATTATATACTTGAAATAATATAATACAGTGAAACTTTACTTCTGTAGTCATTCTCCTTAAGACCGACAGCTCCAGTTTAATAGGGAGGAATAAAGACAAATCTGAACAGTAGGACATTCTGTAACATGCTTGACCACTACTCCTTGAGATTGTTGGTCACCAAAAAAGAAGGAAAAGTATCAGAAAGAAGAGGACAATAATGAACATGAGTATAAAATGATGGGACACTTGGGCTGGAGATTTAGCTCAGTGGTTCCGGCACCTGCCTCTCAAGCACTAGGCCCTGAGTTTGATCCCTGTAACCACATACAACGCTGGGCGTGGTGACTCACGCCCACCAGCAATCAATACCACATACCACAGTGCCGGGCGTGGTGGCTCACGCCTGTCATCCCCAACACTCGGGAGGCAGAGGCAGGAGGATTGCTGAGTTCGAGGCTCACCTGGGCTACATAGTGAGCTCGGGAAATATAGATGGAGGACAGAAGAATTGTGGGGCAGTAAAAGTACTCTGTAAGAGAGTGTAATTGTGCATGCAGGTCACTACACATTTTCTAAATTTACAGAATGTAGAACACTAAGGGAAGCCTCATAATGTAAACTTTGGACATTGCGTGATAATGACTTATGCTATCGTCTGACCATCCTATGCCACCAAATTCAGATGGTGAAAAAAAGCCTCCATGGTGTTAATATTAGAAGCTCAGTGGGTTGCAAGGCAGCTGTGTTGGAATGTGGATTTCCCCGAGATTGGAATGAAAAAGACATTCTTATGAAAGGACTAGTCAGTCTCTCCTTCCTGCCATATGAGTTGCAGAGAAGAAAGGGCTGGATGACAGAAAATGGTTCTCACTAGACAGTGAGCTGCTGACTCCTTGGTCTTAGGTTCCCAGGCTCAGCACTAGGAGACATGTATTTCTGTTGTTAATATCCACCCAGTTTATGGTATTTGCTACAGCATCACGATGGAACAGAGGAGATACCACGTTCTCAATTTAAGCAGATGTGGGCATGTTGGTAACGCAGAAGGCTATGAAAGTGTGCAGGAGGGAGAGAAGGGAAGATGTCTGTACCTTTCACTCAATGTTCCTATGACAATGAAATGGTCCTAATATGAGAGCCTTACATAATATTGAAAGGAAAATGTGAGTGCCGTATTGTGAAGGACCGGAGGTGAATTAAGGCCTAATTGGCCTCCTCGTGGAGCACAAAGGGGAAAGCTGCACTCAGGTGTGGGTGCTGATCAGGGAAAAGTGGAGACAGCTGAGCTTGAGTTGTTTCCCGGCGAACGGACTGGTGGATACTGGAAACCAGACGGATCTTGTGCTTGCTTTGATCGCTGTGTTTAGGTGAATAAAAGCCAGGTGAGCCAAAGTTTGGGGGTTCTTCTGGCTGCTGGAGGCATGTGCCCCCAGCATGCTCGCGTGTTCACCTGATTCAGCCTTATTTGTCGCTGGATCGGGGTGGAACTGATTCAGGTCCCTGATCAAGGCTGGCGGATGAGTCAGCCACAGGCAGTTCCTCAGTGTCAGATGAGGGACTCAGGGTCATCTGTGCTGTATTTGCTCTAATTTTTCAATAACATTTTAGAAAGGGCAGAAGTTATTGGAAATTATCCACTGCCACAAAATGTAAGTTGTTCTGTTACATTTATTAAATCATTTTATATCTTTGCTTATTGCAATCATGGGACTTGAATTCAAGGTAAAAATTTTTACTGAATTCCAAATTTTGTAATTTAGAGTTGAATATAAGCTTAATTCCTCTTAAATTCTTTATAATATTCTTCTATATCCTATAGATATCTTCTAATCTGTAACATAGGCCCGGCCTTATTTATCCTGCAATAGGTAACTTGCTATTTCCCAATTTGCGACTTAGAAGAAGCCTTGCATGGTAGGAAGCATGAGTAGTCTTAGTGGTCTTTATTCTTTCTTTGGTCCTAAAGTGGAAGAGAGGCCATGTGGTGTCTGGTTTGCTTCTTATTTACTGGCCCTAATGTTTTACCGAATTCCCAAATGCCAGTTGCTCCTTTATGACTGAATGGCAGCTGAAAACAGGACTTTACCTGGATGCTCACAAACAATATACAAAGATCAAATTGAACAGGGCCAGACCTAGCTTGAAGTTTTTAAATAAGGATTGGTTACCGGAGTATGGAACCAATATCCTTTCATCCTCCAAACCTCCACACGTATGTTAAATATCCAATAATAAGAGAAATGCAGAATGTAGACAAGTTCTTCAATGAACTGCATTCATACAACACAACGTCAGTGAAATCTCAGGGCTATTTTCTTTTCTTTCATGCTGAGTCAATGCAATGATTTTATTCTTAACTAACTATAAAGCTGTCTATCTACACAGACAGATGCATACTGAGTAAT
>PVIC010041401.1:0-16251 GCA_004025085.1 Thryonomys swinderianus
TATGTTATTTAAGTTGTCCTATCAGCTTTCTCATTTTTGGTGGAAGTGTCAGTGGTACTTCATACCATCATCAGCCATACCATTTTATTTCCCATGAGTTCTTTGCATCTAAATTCTTTATTCTGCTTGAAATGTCCTTCATACAACCGTACGCATTAACATCTGCTCTGTCTTCACGTCCAGGCAGCAAAATAATTTACTTAGAAGAAATTTCCTTTGTTGGTCATAAAAAATATGGTTCCCATTTTTGAATTTTTATTAGACTTGATCCTTTTACATTTCATATATATATGCAAATTCTATAATTTGTCTTCACTGAAAATTTTAATGCTGCGAACTAAATCATATATATCTATCTTCTCAGTGGTACAGTATAAAGTAATGTTAAATTACTTGATTAAATAATTATATTAATCAATATGGATGGGAGGAAACTAAATAGAGGAGAAATCATTAGCTGCTAATAGTATGCATGTCTCTGAAAACCCAACTTTCTTTTTCTAATGTGGATGTCAAAATAGCTGTTCGAAGCTATTTTGTGTTTGAAGGTTGCACTGATCACCAGTGGAACCCCGACTTCTTCCGCGCGGGGAGCTTGTGTTTGTACAGTGATGATATAAATAGCCCGAGAGGCGCATTAAAATCGCCGTTTTCACCTGTCCACGGGGAATCTGGACAATGTGAGGGAATTTGTACGCTCGGTCCCTCATTACTTTGGTTAAAATTCAGCCACCCTGGTCCTTTCTTCCCTGTTCTGCAAGGCTTGGCCTCAGAGGGCTCGTTCGGGCTCCACACTCGTGCGCGGACCCGGGCGGGAGCGGACCCGGGTGGGAGCGCACAGGACCCGCCGTGGAGCCCGGAGAGCGGGAGCCGCAGCCAGAGCGAGAGCGAAGGAGCCGCGGGCGGGAAGCCGAGGAGACGGACCGGCAGGTCTGAAGCAGTTTGCTCACCGGGGGTCAGGACCGTGAAAACTAAAACACTCTGGATTTATGTTTTGATAGAGCAATATCCGCTTCTCGATGGCTCATTACTTTGTAAACCGTTCCTCGGCGCCCACACTGCCCCGAGATGATAGGAGACGCCGGTAGATGTGCGGACTGAGTTTGTCGGGGACTCCGGACTCCCCCCGCGGAGGCAGCTGCGTGTCACGGAGAGGCCGCGGCTCCTTGGTCACCCTGGCGGGCGCTGCAGAGAGAGCGGCACGCAGGGAGGCGGCCGGGCGCACCTTGCAGAGCGCGAATCCGGCACAAGCACGAAGTCACCGCGCCTGCTGCACGGGGGGCGCTGCAGGAGCCTCGGGAGGGCGCGCCCGGGGACGGGTCGGGCGGCAGCCTGTGGGCCCGGAGCGCGGGCGCCGACACGCGGTGCAGAAGGACACAGTGCGGTGATAACCCATGGCTTTGCGATGCAACCCACGGCCGTCACGCCGGGGCGCGAATTCTCCCCGAGAACCAGGCCCGGAGGTACACACAGGGGCGGGGCCTGCGTCGAGCTCCGTTATAGGAGATAATAACACGAGATCATTTGGTTTAATGTGCTTCGGGTTGGCTTGGCCGACACCTATTTTTTTATAACTACATTTATGTGACACTAATTTAGGGAGAAGAAAATTATTATGCCATCTCTGTACTTGGATAAGAGAGAAACAAAACAATTCTCTATATAAATCGAAGAAGCCTTCTCTGCAGGATGCCAATGTTAAATAACAGTGAGACCAAAATAGATTGGGTACGCAGAGGGCACAGAATGCATCTAAATCACGAGGCTGGGGCGCTGCGGTGCGAGTCGGCGGGGAGCACGGCCCTGCGCCCCGAGAGGAGGGCACGCGGGACGCGCCCTCATCAGCCTCCCGGCATTTTCTCGCGCCCCACATCCACGGTATGTGTTACAGTGAATTCAGCTTCCAGCCGTTTCTTCCAGCGTCTCGCACATGCCATCTTTCGGCAGAACATACATGTAAACTAGATCGGTGTGCGCACGTGCACGACAGGCATCTGGGGGTGTTCTGTCTCCCCCGTCTCTCCTCGCTAAATGCCTCGCTGGGCCCCGAGCACGACACACGTATCAGCGGGCGGAGCGAGTGTCCCTCGCCTGCGTCTCCCAGGGCTCACGCCGAGGCCCTTCCTAGCGTGAAACGCGCGCCGCGATCCGGCCCGTTTCAGCCAACGAGAGCCTTGTCGTGCGGCCTCCACGCACCGCTGCGGTACAGGCTCCCTGACAGATGCTCACCGCGCAGGGCACACGCTCCCTTCCCGTGACAGGGCGCGGGGGCCGCGCTTCCTGCTGGACGCCGGATTTGGCATCTGTAACATTTTCGGTATAGGTGGCAATATATACGGTACAGTGATAGCCCATCTTTCCGCGATTCAAAGGCATGGTACGATAAGGTGATTAAACATGTACTGATATGCACTGTGCATAGGAATGCTTCATTGCTCTCATGTCAAAGCTGCAAGCTGTGCTATGAAGTATATATTTCAGCTGTCCAAAATTGATTCCTATCCATGACAATTTATAATGCAACATGGAAGCATTAATATAAGTTGAAAGCATAAATGTGATATCAAGGCTTTACAAAATGAAAAAATATACAGTTCATAGGCACAAAATTACTGAGTTCAAGATTTGATCATAAATGACACTATGACTTTAAATTTAACAATATATTTCACTCATAGGACTTTATTGCTAAAAATAAGAAAATATACCTTCTGTTCCTAATTTATACTGTTTTCTAAATTCCTCCTCTATAAGACCATTTTTTGCATAAATATTATTTCTCCACCTGAATCTGCCTTGCAACAGATAAAGGTATCAACATGCCCTAAATCTCATTGTCAATCTAGCATTTTTCCTACATTTCAATTATTACACAAAGGAAATCTTATTATACTTGCCTCTTTGTTCTCCCTAAAGTTAAGCACGGGTGTTACCACCAGCTTCAGTGAGCTAGGGCACAAAGGAATCTCAGTTCAAAGGCTTTCAAACTAGTGACAGCAACTCCACAGCATTAGGAGCTGGAGTGTTACGTTGTTAACAAGACAGTCAGGGTGAAGGAAATTTTATTTAAGAAAATAATGGAAATAAGCTTCTAACTTAAATGTTTGGAAAAGTAAACAGTGATGATATGTTATTTAAAATTAGAAAGCCCATCTCTTGATATGATAGAGACATTTATTAAGGATATTTCGTATGTGGCTGGGTGTTGCATATCTTTTAGGCTGTAAACTTGTAAAGTGTATACAGCTCTTTCTCTCTTTTTCTCATTCTTTCTGAGGAAATAATATAAAAAGAAATGATCAGCACTGTAATAAATATAACACTGAAGTCCCTGAAGTTTCACAATTATTAGAAATCATAGTCATAATCCAGTTTATTAAGGAGAACACTCTTCATGTTAAATAACACTGTTTTCATCCTAATCCTTAAAAATTAAATTCCAGCCAGGCATGGTGGCTCACACCTGTAATCCCAGCACTTGGGAGGCAGAGACAGGCGGATTGCTGAGTTTGAGGCTTGCCTGGGCTACATAGTGAGCTCAGGGCCAGCCTGAACTACAAAGCAAGACCCTGTCTCAAAAGAAAAAGTTAAATTCCAATAATTTCCTAGATTGCACAAGTTACTACATTGTTCTTCAAGAATCTTTGTAAAGATTACAGCATCTTAGTGCTGGATAGCAGACTAAATACATACCACTAACACTCAGAAAATAATGTCTGAGTACTATAGTTTTCTTGTGAGATAACATTAAATTAGAAATAAAACTGTCTATTACACCAAGTAAACTTTGGCAGATTTTCCTATAACTTTATACAATAAAATGTGATTTTGCTCATTTCTGAGTTGTAAATGCTTATAGTTAATGTAGGAAAAAGAACATATTCTGTTCTATTGTCCTTTCTTTCTATAACCTTTAAATTATTTGCCCAATTACTTTCCATTTAATTGGATTAACTCAACATACATTACTTCACCGTCTTGAATATAAACAGTATTTACCTCCTCTACTGTGCTCTCCAATCTTTTACAGTGATCATAGTTTTAAAGCAGTAAGAAACATGGTAAACTAAATCCAGGCGGCCTGGTGTAAGCGTAAAATGCAAACAAGTGAGGGGCCTGACCCCAGGCAGGATCAGAGGGACAGACATCGGGCTTCGTCCTCTCTGAAATACATAAAAATGTGAACAAAAACTGGCAAGGGTTTTTGTGAGATACTGGACACAGGTAATATCAGACAATACATTTAGAAACAAAGCAGATGCGTCAGATGGACGCCCTGTGATTTTCCTGGCTTAATACTAAGCTGACTGCAAGGCAGCCATGGTGGAAGGGAGCTGAGGAGTTTAGGAATCACCTTGAGTTGAAGACACGAAGCTGGAGGCTTTGGAGTGAGGGGGAGGGGTGGGGAGAAGGAGAGAAAGAGAGAAAATGTGTGGAGCACAAGCCGCAGGGTCTTCAGAGGGCAGAGCTTGAGCCGTCAGCAGAATACAGCACTCTGTGCGTACATGAAGTTTCGTTTTCCACAGCTACACTTGGTCTGTAAATAATGAGTAGAAAATTCTAGAAATAATTCATAAAATTTATATATTTTATTATAATGTATTGTTATAATTAGCTTACTATTAGTTGTTGTTAATGCCCTATGTTATTAGTTTATGAGTTAAACTTCATCATGGTATGTATGGGTATGTATGCCCAAGGAAGAGGCCACAGTATTCTCCACGAATTTAAGTCTCACACAGGACAGAGCAGAGAACACGAGGGGACAGCTGCACTGAGCAGGGTGCGCACAGGGGAAATTCACAAAGAGGGAGAAATGCTGTCCCACCCTCTCCCAGGGCTGGGGACATTCGTGGACTGCACTCCTAAGGTGAAAATCCTTCATGGCTATTGGGGCAGCAACAGAAAACTGTCACTTGTGAGCAGTAAAAATTAGTCTAGCTATGACACTTAATCAAAATTTCCAAATCTGCAAGTGAGAAAGTATATGACTGCCAAAATATGAATAATCAATTAATCACAACAGCCCATAAATATAAAAAAATTGAATTGGTGGGCAGAAAATTAATGCAGATGCTATAACACTATCAGAAATGACAAGAAACAAGATCAAATGCTGAGCATGTTAAGTAATGACATGGGGAGATGTTAAAAGTATGGATTTTCAATACCTCAAAGTGCAGAGCTTGAAACACATACACAAATACACACACTGAGATAGACTTAATCATAGATATTTCAGAGGCAAGAATAAAAAGTTTTTAAAAACGAAAACAAAATATCAAAAAATGTACTGGAGAAGAAAAGGAACAGATCATTAGTGTGTACTGGTGAACTTTATGTATTAACAAGAGGACAAGATACAAAGACTATATATTTGGAGAGATTAAACATGATATAAAATTTCCAAGTGTTGAAAAATATGTCTACTATTGCAACGGTTTAACAAATCCCTTGCAAGCAACATGAATTTACTCAAAGGTCAATCGCAATCAAATTATTTACATCCAATGACAAGTAGCAAATCCAAAATGTCTGTGGAAAAAGACATCTACATTCATGAATGAAAATAAAAATAACAGCAGATGTCTTACACAAGAATAACCCAAATTCAAACATTACTTTTTAAAGAAGAAAGTAATACTAGGCATTGCTTGCATTATACATTCTTTTAATATTTACCTGATCACTTACTCTTTCCCTTCAATACTGAACACATCATTTCAAAAGGACAGAGGAACCAGCAATGATACAGCTGCTGTGTGGATGTCACCTGTGCACTTTCATTGTACTTACTAGTAAGGTTGGGCACATTTGTTTCAAATAATTTGTAATTTCAGTGATCATTTTCCCTTTAATTTCATTTTTAATTTTTAAAATATTTCAAAGTTTAAGCCCCTCTTTAACAACTAGAGGAAACAAATCAGCTAAATTGCCTAAATTTCTGGTACTGAAATGATGGTCCAACAGAAACAGTAATATCCAGGAAGTAAGCAGCAAGGCAGAATTTTAGTCCTCTGTCCTGTTGAATCAGACTCTGTACTTTAAAAGATCCCCAAGCAGTATGCATGCACCTGGGAGTTGGAAAAGCAGGACTCTAGGCAGGCATAGTAAAGCAGGTCGGCATGATTGAATGTCACAAAAACCTTAGCGTCCAGGCTGTTCACCAGGTCAGTTAGTTCAAAGTCTCCGGTGCGTGAAACGGGAGATCTCCGTGACAGTATTCCGCTGAGTCCAGAATCACTTAGTACAGCTCCTGTTACATACAGGGAGGATCTCTGCCCTTCTTACACACAGGTAAAAGCGCCAGTGAATTAAAATCAAAGGCATATATTCCATAGCTGTAGCAGTCAATACCTCATTTCAATCTTTAGAAAAAGTGTGTGAGACAGAAGTTGAGAACGGATACAAATTAGAGATTCATGGGTTTCTGTTCTGTCTTTGTCAGTTTTTAAGCAGTCAGCCCTCACTCAAGTATCTCATTACATAGAGCTAAAGGCTAAAGCCCTTAAGTCTGGGCCTTTGTAAACTAAAATATTGCTTCCTTTTACTTTTTTTCTTTTTTTTAGTGAATGTTTGCTGCACAAAGTAAACATAATCATTGCGTGATACTGGTCATATACACACCCTGCTTCCTTCTCTTTTTCTTCCGCCCTTCTCTTCATCCCCAACACCTCTTCTTGTCTCTACTGAGTCTATCCCCTTGCTTATTTTCATTTACCTTCTAGTTTGCTCTATAAATTTATACTTTGATTTTCTCTGGCGTTAAACGTCAATGGTGTAAAGAACCCTATACAGAGAAAGGCTTCGGTAAAGTTAATTAAAAACATGAACCAACTGTATGCTACTTATAGCAAACTTGAATATGATATAATAAGACGTTGGGAAAATACCATGCAAGCATTAATCAAGAGAATAGAAGAATGCTGATATTTTATTCATCAGTCCACCAAGACAATATCCTTACCGTGTGTTCCAGCAAGCAAGCGTGCTATATGTATCTCCAGCAAGCAAGGAAGGAATCAAAAAGATCACTACTCAGATCTGTAGTTGAATTTGGAAACAAACACTGCTCTCAACAAAGGAGAGGCCCCTAGATCTAAGAACCAAGGAAGATACAGAAGAGCTTAAAAAGCCCTATCCCCGCACAGCGTGGAGTTGACTTTCACACTGTTCCTCCTTCCAATGGCCGCTGAGGTGGGTCCTTCTCAAGTGAGTGCCCATGAGACCCCACCTGCTGCGGGCCCCAGTGAGCCAGTTAGAGAAAGGGGCAGAAATGGGAAGAAAAATGACTCTACACTATTTCTTACGATGGGATTTGAATCTACAGTTTTAAAAGTATTTCAGGTGTAGTCATTACATTAACGTTACCTTTTATTTAAAGTTGGCTTAGGTGCTACTTAGAACTGTTTGATTAAATCGAAACGATCAAAAACATGAATAAATAATTTTGATACTGGAAATTTTTTTAAGTGCATTTGATTCTAGAAGGAGTCATAAAAAGAGTGACAGAGATTTAAGGACACTGACACATGTGACTTCACATTGTGTATTGTGTTAAAAGCATCTCACCTCGAAGTAAATTTTACTTTCAACCCTTTTTAATGGGCCGTGCTTAAGTGAAAAACCTTCAGAATTACGACTAACACAGTGCTTTCATTCTTACTTTGGAATTGCCTTCAAGTTAGGAGCTGTGCTCAGAACAAATACTCAGGGATGAATCATCAATCATCTTCCAAGTTAGATAAATTGGACAAAATCAGGGGAAAATGTTTTAAATTTCAGCTTTAGGAACACATTCTTCTAAGCATAATACTGAATAATTTGCAAGCTTCCTCTTTCAGGAGGTTTGATTTGCACCTAAAAGCTCTGAAAAGCTTATCTGATCATTACATGCTCACTGCATTTAGTATGATTGTCTTAGGAACGTTCTCTTTTCTCGTCTTTGGAGCTGCTGGGCGGCCTGCGTGCTGCAGACTCCCAGAGGCTGCATTTCCATGAAAGTACTGAGCTCTGCATTTGAAATGCACGTGCACAGCCGGGCACAAGGAAAATGAACTGGGTCATACGTGGCGCTCAGAGCAGAGGTCTCCGTGCGGACGCTTAGCGAGCTGTCAGGTCAAGTCAGGCCTCGAGCGTGTGCTTAAAGTGGGGTGTGCTGGCCTTCCGCTTTGTCCAGCAGCTGCTCAGGTACTCCCCACAGGAGACTGCATGTGGCTTCTTTGGCTCAGTTCTTTGTCTCCTCCTCGACCTACACATCAGTTCTCTACTCAGTTTGGCAAAATCTTCCCTCCGCTCAGTGCGAATGGCACTCCCGTCACGGAGGCACAAAGCTGCTGCGAGTGTTCAGCGGAGGGGAAGTGGAATTTACATTATTGTGTGCTTTCATCTACTGGAAAATGAATAGATATTCATATTTCAGAAGTTAAAATTGTCTGCTATTCAAGAGATTGCAATCTGTCCTCCCAAAAGAAGTCGTATTAACATACGATGAATGCTCTTCACCATAGCACATCTCTCTCTTTTTTCCCTGCTCTGTCCATTTTAAAGGCTCAAACTGCAAACTTTATTCATGAAAAACAAAACAAAACAAAAAACAAATAGGGGTTTCTGTGATGGAACTGCAATCTCGCGGTATATTTTTCTCCTCAGTGACATGAATTTAGTGCCAGATTCTCGATAATTGACAGATTTATGCACGTGCGTAGTAGCTGGCGTAGTGCCTGCTTTCTCCTGCAAAGAAGCACTTCGAAAATGTCTTAAGGCTCAGCCAGAAGCCTTAGCACATTTTTTGAACAGGAAGTTGCGCTCATTGTAGCCCTAAAAGAAGCCTGCTGGTGAACGAAAGTCATACTGCTGTGGAAGTAAGGCCAGCGCCGGTTAAGAAAGAATAAAGGGTTGTTGCTTTGTGGCTGACAAGCCGCAGGTCAGAAATACACTCCTTAAAAACAAAGAAATAAATGACTCAATATTCAGTGAGTAGAGACTAAACCTCATGCTTCCAGAAATTATTTAGATTCATAGTTTGTTTGCCTTCTGCACTTCATGAAAAATGATGATTTTGAATCTATTTCATCTATGTAAAGTTATAATATGAATAATAGTAAAAAAAGTGATGGTGGTCAATGAAATGGATTCTTTTTTCCCACCTTTTACAAAAATATCAGTATTAACAATTCGGCATCTTAGCCTGGTTGTTTGGATAACACAGATTTACTTGGATTTTTTTTCCCTACAACTCATTTTAATGTAGTTTGAAAAAAACCTATCCCAGGGCTTAGCATGCAGCCTTTAGTAAGAGGAACATATTTATGTTAATAATTTGATTATAATTTTACATAACATATATATAATTTATTTTACCCTAAACTACTCCGCAGTACCTATGATCTCAACAATACTACAGTCTCTTAAACTACAAAGCAGAATTTTGACTCTGTACCTGACATTGGTTAGATGGAAGTCTTCAGGCCATAAGTATGCCTGAATGGTTTTAAATTTTTATTAGTCCATGTTTACAATGCATAATGGTCACACTCAACGTGGAGCATTGCTCTGTCCACCTAACACTTTAATCCTTTTGTGTCCCTTCCTGCTCTCCCTACTTACTGCTTCCCTCTACCTCTTACTCCTCTCCTTTGGCCAAAGATCTCACTTCCTGTTTTCTATTCTCTTTTCTTTTGCCCTTTATTTCACACCTCTTTTGATCTCAAGTAAGAAAAACCATGCAATGTTTAAGCCTGTGTGTCTGGTTTATTTCACTTAGCATTATGGTCACAAGGTGCATCCATTTTCCTACAAATGGCCCGCATTTATCCATTCTACAGCAGTGCGATGCTCCACTGTGTATAAGTACCATGATGTCTTTGCCCATTCATCTGTGGAGAACATATAGGCTACTATTCTTATATTACTAGAGGAATTAAAGCTTACAGTCCAGGGTATTTTATTATTTGTGATGCACTCAGTAACATGATGCACCTGACTGAATCCCAAATATCTGAGAGCTTCAGAGAGCTCATCAGGCACATTACATAAAAAAGTTACAGGGCCGGAGGGTTAGCTCAGTGGTTCCGGCACCTGCCTCGCAAGCTCAGGGTCCTGAGTTCGATCCCCGGTAACCACATATAATGCTGGGCGTGGAGACACGCCCACCAGCAATCAACACCTCATGCCACAATGCTGGACGTGGTGGCTCATGCCTGTAATCCCAGAACTCGGGAGGCAGAGACAGGAGGATTGCTGAGTTCGCGACGGCTTGCCTGGGCACCATAGTGAGCTCAGGGCCAGCCTGAACTACAAAGCGAGACCCTGTCTCAAAAAGCAAAAAAAAAAAAAAAAAAAAAAAGTTACATAAATGGTAAATACTGTATTCCAGAAGAGGAGAGTCTCAGCATGAAAAATGAACAAAATGTTCATAGAAAAAGGCTTAAATTTTAATGTCTATTAATGGAATATTTCCTCACTGTGCTAATTGCTGAAACATATTGAAAGAAGAGACAAAGACCAACACTATCTTTACAAAGCACACAGCCTAAGAGAAGAAATCAACAGTGAGAAGTTGCTTACATATAAGTAACTTTACCCCTCCTGACAGTACCATAGACTTCACACAGTATTATGCTGAATTTGCAAGAAGGGAGAGGGAATTTTGGTTAATGAACTATTAGTTGTCTCAACATCATGTCAGAGGCTAAAATATAGTAGAAGAGAGTTACATGTAAGACAGGTCAGGGGAAGCGTACGAAAGAAGACAGAGGCCAATCACACACATGTACAGAATTTTAAACCAATTCAGCTTTAGTGTAGGCTACACACTGGAAGGCAGCAGGAGAAAGAAATGCAGGCTTTTACATGAATTGTCACAAAGGGCTCTTAACTTCCCTGTGGAGGGTGGTGCGTGTTGACCATTGGAAGAGATTTGGGATCACTCAGCTCTTACCATGTGATTAACGAAATTATTTCACAACTCTAATCAATTGCAATAATAAAACTTAAAAGCAAATACAGTATCTAAAACCCCATCCAATTTTATAATTCCAAACTAATGAATTTTGCCTGGTGATTTCTTTAAACTTTGATAAGTAAAATAAGGTGACGTATTTCACATCTTTCATCACTTAGGTACATGGGGTACA
This sequence comes from Thryonomys swinderianus, assembly GCA_004025085.1. Classification (NCBI taxonomy): domain Eukaryota; kingdom Metazoa; phylum Chordata; class Mammalia; order Rodentia; family Thryonomyidae; genus Thryonomys; species Thryonomys swinderianus. The sequence goes on from PVIC010041401.1 coordinate 11,139, forward strand.
GATTTTTGGAGTTAATTGAAATATTCAGTGCTTGCCCTACCCTACATTTCAAACTGTGTATTGTGTTTAAATTATGATGTCTTACTCTTGTTTAATTCATGGATGATCGCAGCATTCCAAAAATGCATAACAACAAAAAAATAAGTCCTATATAAATCAATTTTAGTATATGTGCTGCCGAAGCGAGCACAATATAAATCAAAACTAATAATTATAGCTGGACTCCCCCAAATGGAGAGCATTTAGACTTCTAAAAACTAAGCAAATTGTTGACACATACAGTAATTAAATTAAATATAGGATTAATGTAGTTTTCTAGTTTCATTTACATCTTTTCCATTCTCTCTCTCTCTCTCTCTCCCTCTCTCTCTGTCCCTCTCTCTCTTGATTCTGGATTGGTCTCAGGGTTTTGTGGCTTCCAGGTGGGCACTACGCTGTCAGCCCTTTATTTTTCTTTCTTTTTTTTTTTTGTTTAATTTTGAAACAGCGCCTCATTACATTGCAGGCTGCCCTCCAATTGGGCTGTTCCTCCGTCAGAATCTAGAGGACCTGGGCCTGAGAGTCTTCCCCATACTTTTGGTATCAAGCATCTTCTTCACCTAGCAAATATCTCTCTATATTAATGAAAAGAAGAACATAAAATAATGAAGGGAAGGTGCAAGAATAGTAGAAAATCAGGACTTTCTTAATGGAAACTGAAAGGTCAAGTGTATGTGTGATTTACGTTAATGGCATTTCTCACAGTGTTATTCAATGAAGATCCTAATCCACTACATCCTGATCACGTTTAAAGACATATTACCAATTTAGCAGGGATCTGTGTGACATCGTACTGGTGACATAGAACAAAAATACTGCCAACATATTTCAAAAATTTGTAACTAATGTCAAAGCCACTAGTAATAGAGAAGGTTTTTTTCCCATGCATACAAATAATAGTTTAATAAAATTTAACCAGCAATGTACACATTTTTTTTATACATGAGTCATGAACATGGGTCACAGATGAGGTCACAAAGTGTGATTCACCCTTAAGCTATGCAATTATTACTACAAAACATTTCTTCACATAAAACAGTCCATCTCACAGTTCACACACTATGTCAAAAAGTGTGATTTACCCCTAGGCAACCCATCTATTTCTACGAAGCTGTAAGGAAACCACTATGACTATCTGATACACTCAAGTATTTAGCGAAAGTAATTTCAGGATAAAGCTTTCATTTTTATTTCTTCCCACTTTTACACACAGGCCTCCCAACAGATGCTAAAATTTTGCTTTTGTCTTATTTCAAATGACTTTGTGTTCCTGACCTCCTGGTTTTTTACATAACTCTCATTTATCATTATTGTTAAATAATCTTCTAATTTGAGTTTCTCTGTCACTTAAAAAATCGACGTGCTTGGTAGAAATTTTTACTCAAAGAATCAAAACACACCTTTTCTATGCAAATGAATGCTTAAAAATCAGTGACATAGAGAACGAGTGACCTGAATGAATGTGATTTTTAAAATCACTAAAGTTTCACATCCGACGTTTATCCGACTCCCCTCCCCCATCCTCTCGGGCCTGCTCTTCTGGAAGATTCTCCCTCAATATCAAACTCACAATCTAACCACAGGCCGGAAACTGATGATTCAAGTATAAAACAGGCAATAGCTAGGGAAATGCGATAGCCCTAAAAACACATGTTGATTTGCTTTATATGGTCAAATTCTGGCTGTCACTGTGACAAATCACTGCCCGGATCCCTCAGTTTTTCATCAATAAACAGAACATCTCAGTCCTTTAGATATTTTATGGATACATGAGAATTCCTATAAAAGAACTTTATGAAATGGTCTCAGAGACAGAAAATAGTACTCAAATCATGCTGTCATTAGTTAGTTCACTCAGATCACCAAACCCAGATGCTGTGCTGATCTCAGCCGTGACGTGGAGGGTAATGTTTAGCTTTAGATTCTTATTTCCCCAGCCACGAAGGCACATGTTTTGTGGACTCAAATGGCATCTTTATCGTTATCAAACACACAACTACATTAGTCAATCAATTTCTATATACAACTTACACCTCGCAGTGTGTTCGGTTGCCAAGGGATGATTTCAACAGGTTGGATGCGTTAAGTGAAATTTCACCTACAGTATTTTAGAACCTGAGGGAGAAACCAGGAAATGGTTCTGTCGTGCACAGCGGGCACGTGCATCAGATTTCAAACAAATACAAAATGCAAATGAAAAAATTATGCAGACTAAAATGATAAGAGCCAGAGAAAATGTTTTAACTATATTTCGGACTGCTATGAAGAAAACGTTTGTGAAAATATTTCATCGATGCAAATGACAAATAATTACAACATGCAGCACAATAGAAGGGGGGCGTCAGAAAGACAAGGAGCATTAGGCGTCCACGTTCGTGCAGCAGCTGACCTCGGCTCCGATCTGTATTCTGAGGTACACTTGGAGAAAATTGTTATTATTATAATAAACAAACCTAATGATGCACTCATTAGTGGAAACGGATGAAACCTGATTTACGTCCAAGGGTCCAGCTGCAGCATGTAAATCAATGTTTACGCTTCATCTTAAAATCCTTTGCTTCAGAAGAATATTCTGATAAATGTTGGTGAATTATTTCATGTGTCTACATGTAAATTAATATATAATATCTCATAAAGGGAATGAGTGATATTAAGGGCAGAATTACTCAATTCTCACTTATTTCTTGCCACAAATGTGGGGGGTTTTCCTCATCTTTATTAATACTCTAGTTTTAGAATCAGTTATGTTGAAGTCACTGCTACTGTTTAATGAAGAGAAAATTGCTACTTTCAGAGGGAAAAGCCAACTGTTGGTATGATCATTAATGTTGGAAGGCAAAACAAAAAAATAATAATGACCAAAGGACCGATTGGGTAGGGGTTAAAATTATTTACATTTCATCTTAGATTTCACAAGGTCCTCATGATTTGCCTTTAAACTAGAACAATTTTTGCACCCAGATTTTTAGAGCAAGATCACTTATATTATTTCTGTCAGAAAATTGAAATAGCTAACGCAGCCATCATCGGTTACCTCTTTTCTGAGGGCATTTCTTCGCAGAACCCCTCTAATCCTCGCTTGGAAGACATCCGTCTCTCTTCCAGGCTCTGCTCGCCCCTCTGCAGGAGGAGCCGCCCCCCTCATGTGCCTCTCATCAAAACAGTCATCCTGCGTCTTGCACTGAAACAACAGATCTCCAAACAAGTTACGTAGCTCAGAATGCTTCCATTTTTGCCCCTCAGAAGCCTCAGTTTGCCTCCATTAAAGCAACTCATCTGCACACGTAGTCTCCCCGCATTCAGGCCATCTTTGCCCTGTTCATGGCGAAGCCCTCATAACCCAAGGACATGGGTACAAAGGCAGAGTTAGAAAAGCCTGAAACAAAACTCATGAAGTGTCTGTAGGTTTCCACACGGAGTAACACTCAGACGGCAGCTCTCGGCGCTCTTCCTGGCCGCTGCTTCCTTCCCGAAACGGTCCCCCGGCTGTGCCCGCGTGAGGAAAGACCAAGCGCCGCGGCCAGGGGCTTTGCCACCCACACGCCTCGCCGGCCGTACAGGTGCGAGGGGTCCTCTTCGTGGCTCAGTCGCCTTAGCTGTCTCCCTGAGCCCTAAAGCCCCCACGGTTCGGGCCTCCTCCGGATCGCGCTGTGAGACCCCGCGGCGCCCACTGTGCCGTCACCGTGTGCTGCCAGCGCGAGCTCGGGAAGGCCCCCGCCTTCCCTCTCTCCTGTCTTCACTGGGGAGAGAAAGAGCATATAGCTCCCGTCAGGAAATGCACTAATACGCCTAGACGCATTTATTTACTCATTTTTTTTTTTTTTTGTTTTGTCTGTAAGGCACAGAATAGGTTTGAACTTCTCAAGAATAAAACAAGTATTACTGAGCCATGAAGAATATGGACTAACTCACACTAGCAAGGCCCAGCCTGGGTTGTTGATGGAAATGAAAATCCGTTTATACCCAATTTAAGGTTATTTTCATCATTCATTTACTATTAAACGACAGAATAGAGAAAATGAGTGGTGTGGCCTATCCTCCTCAGCTGTAACTGCAGCCCTGCCACTGTACACGTAGGGGGAAGGCTAAAACAGGAAGCCTATTTGAGAAGGCCTCGAGGGCGCCGCCTACAGGAAGGGAAGAGAATGCAGGCAGGGAGAGGGTGAACTGTGAAGGGTTTCGGGACAGACGCCCTTGCGCTGGGCTCGTGATCTGAGGGGCCCTACAAAGTTATCTCCACCGAGGTCCACGCTCCAAGCTCTCCTCTCCCTTATCAACCCCCCCCCGTGGAAGGTGCCCCTACCCGGGAAGCACCCACGCTCTCCAGGGAGGGAGCTGAGAGCAACCTCGCGTGGGAGTCCGCGTGGCTGCTGAGGAAGGGAGATCGCACGAAGGTCTCCCCGCCCTGAACTCAGCTCCTGAGCTCTGAGTTCTTGGGAACCGGTGGCAAGAAAGTGGTCAAGTCAGAGGCGCAAGAGACGCGCACTTACTCAGGTCGGTGTCCTGTGGTCAACGACCCAGCACAGCTGTAGACAGTGCTGGAGATTCTGTCTGCGGCTTGGAGCGGATTTGTGGTGTACACATCCGAAGCCAGTAGAAAAAACAAAACAAAACAAAAAAACTACGCTAATTTAGTACTAGTGTTACCTGTTATGAAAACAACTCATTTACATGTTAAAGAAGGTAGTGAGTGAAAAGATAGCAAACAGTGAAAAACTTTCTGTTTTAATGGATTATTCAATGCATCTTCCCCAGCAGAGATGTAAACTTTCCCATCCAATTCCCAGATAAAACCACAGTGATTTAAATGAGTAAGGCAATTCTACTCTCAGAAAATAACATAAAACTCTGACAAAACTGTAATTGATTTTGTTTTGTATTAATATCAATAGACAGAATTCAGCTGCTGCTTCTTCCTCTTCCTCTTCTTCTTCTTCTTCTTCTTCTTCTTCTTCTTCTTCTTCTTCTTCTTCTTCTTCTTCTTCTTCTTCTTCTTCTTCTTCTTCTTCTTCTTCTTCTTCTTCTTCTTCTTCTTCTTCTTCTTCTTCTTCTTCTTCTTCTTCTTCTACTTCTC
>PVIC010041402.1:0-16250 GCA_004025085.1 Thryonomys swinderianus
AAAAAAAAGAATTAAAAAAAAAAGAACCCTGAGCTAACACCTGGTTGTTTCCTCTGTGCCCTTAGCTCAGCCTGTTCTTCCCCATCATCTTCTGCTTCTGCACCATCTTCCTGGTGGCAGTTCCACTTTACAGTGACACCATCAACTCCCTCATTGGAATTGGCATTGCCCTCTCCGGTCTGCCCTTTTACTTCCTCATCATCAGAGTGCCAGAAGAAAAACGACCTCGTTGCCTCCGAAGTATTGTGGGTAAGCTTTGGATCCTCAGTTCAGCCCTGTGACTTTGAAGCCTGGTATCTGGTTTGTCTGGAAACCTAAGTTCCAAGTTAACTTTGCCACGGCCCCTTCCAGTTTTTGACCCCATGGCTTAACTAATTAATTCCCTTTAGGAATAGTTCCCGTCAGTGCACTTGAATTCAGCCCAGTCCATCTTGTCCCAGTTTTAACTCAAACTTCTCTTTCCAGCATTGGCCACACGGTACCTCCAGGTCCTGTGTATGTCAGTGGCTGCTGAAATGGATTTGGAAGATGGTGAAGGGATGTCCAAGGAACAGGACCCCAAGTCTAAATAAGCACCACCTGGAATCCACAACGTGGAAAGCAGAGTCTTCTTGTCTCCTGCTGGCGAGAGCAAGAAGTGGACGGAACGGGAGCGGTCACCTCTTTGGAGGCACCGTCCTGAAGCCTGATCTAGGCACCTTCATCTTTGAACTTGCTTTTTAGAGATGAAAAGTAATTTATTTGTTTTGCTACGTATCATTCCAGACTCTGTAAAAGGATGATAAAGCAGACTGTGGTAGAGTGCACGGCACCCGTGGGGCTGCCTATCTACTCTTTCTTGGGCCAGTAATGATCCAAATGTGTCTCACTTAGAGATGCGACCCTGTCACAGGTGCTAGACAACAATAAAAGGATTATGTTCCTAAAGTTTGAATGGCTTCATCATGTTAATGTCTCTGGGACAGCTCTATTACTCTGAAAACAGAAAGACTAAAAATAAGCTCTCTCTCTCTATTTCTTCCCTCTCAAGCCAAATAGTCAAAGTTCATAAAACCAATCTCCACACAAAGCAAGAAAAAGGCTATGTACTACTGTAAAATGTATGTGCATAAAAACAAATACCACCTTTCATTTTTTCTAATTATCACTAAGAATTTGAGCACTTTCTAGAAGAAAATTGTATGAGTAACCTTGGGTCAAGAAAAGGTTGTAAATGTTTAACAGTGAGGTTTAAAATCTTATTAAGTTAAAACATGAACACTTGCCAAGAGTGCTGGGGAGAGCAATCACGACACAACCTATGCACTGTCTGGACGCACACAATCCATTTCTCTGTTTAATAAAGCAGGATCAGGTGTAGTACACAGGTTTACTGACCCTGTCGATGGAGAGATGCTCGCTCCCCAGTGCTCTGCTACACGCGGGAGTGAGTCTGTAGTGGAATCAGTTTTTAAAACGAACGTCTCCACATCCTCAGGATGTGGCTTCAAATCTGTTTGAGGATGAGTTTCTGAAGAGACATTTCCTGCCAGGATGAGCAGAGAAAGTGAGTCAGCCAAGTGTGTCGCGCCATGGCTGCTTTGACTTTGGTTTGTCACTGCTGCCACCACTGTTAGGAGTGTTGGAATCCTTTTTGTGCTGTAGCAGAGGGTTGTGGGTAAAAGTCTGTCGTAAGGGACCTGGATGAGAACAAAAGAAATCTCAGTGCACAAAGGAAAAGAAGACATGACTAAAGACACAACAGCCTGTAATGATGATTTACCCCTGGCTGCTAGCTCCAAGTGATTCTGCATGCGTTGCTCACGCTCCCGGAGCTGATGTGCCATTTCAGCATTCTTCCAGCCTGTATGAAGAGGAGGGCGAAGACCATCAGTCCATCCTCCCCTGTAGATCATTCTCCCCTGGGTATGTCCTTACCTTTTCGGAAGCTCTCGATGAAGCCTTCCCGTGGAGGTAATTTTGCAGGGTCATGTACAACCCGTGGGGGGATTTTAAGGACAGTGCGCACAGCTGGAATCCGGAGGCAGGACACTTGGATCAGGGAGAACAGATTGGAGGACAGCCAGTACATGAACACTCCCTGGGCGACAGCAAAGAGAAGGTGCTCATGCGCCGCCTCTGTGGTCAGTCCACTGGGAGGGGCCAGGTGAGGAAGGATGCGGTGCCAGCGCCTGAGCCATGACCTACCGTGGGGAAGTGGATGGTGATGGGCAGGACTATCAGGGGCATCAGTCTGATAACATTTCTCATCCACTGATATTCAGAACTTTGCATACCTGTCTCAGCACCTAGCTGTCAAAGGGTGCAGAAGAAAACCATAGTGAATACACATCAGTTTCAGTGAGTCGGGTTTCGCTCTCTCCCATGTGCAGTGCGTGGAGTGACTGTTCTGCACAACCACTTTGCTCCTGTTCCTGTTCACTCTGCAGCACGCTACCCGGCCAACCTGGGCTTACCTCAAGGACACCCCACATTGTAGCAGTGACTACCACTGGTAATATGTACATGGGGTCAGATACTGTGAGGTCCTGGAACCACCAGAGGCCACCTGTCTGCATGCTGGGCACAGGAAGGCTGGCCATCTCTCTCAAGGCAATGAAGAAGGAAAGGAAGATCGGGGCCTATTACACAAGATAAATGGTGTCAGCACATTTTACCAGAGGGGACATTTGCACTACCCCATCACCGGAAGTTCTGTCCCCACCACCTTCTCTTTCGGCAAGGGAAACATACAGGAGGCCGTTTAATGCGTTCAGGATGAGATAAAGGAAACATTTTTGCTCACCTGAGTCAGCGGGAGAATAAGAGGTCTAAACAATTTAATATCATGCTTTTTCTGGTACTCTGACATTTCCATGGAGGCCTTGTAAACTGTGGGTTGAGACAAAATGGCTGGTTAACAGTTATGCCAGGGAGGGTGAATGCCCTCGTTGCCTGGGCCATGAAGTTTCAAACTGACCTTGGGCCATCTTCAGAGGCATTAGGCCCAAGAAACATATCTTTACAACTTTCCTGGCTCAGGTTGTCCCTTTTTCCCAGTACAATGTCAGAAGTGCACATGCAACCCCTCCCAGGACCCCTCCTCCACCCCCCTGCAAATGACTCACACTCAGCATTGTCTGCTGCCAACCTGGCCTCTCTAATTCGAGCGGAAAACTTCTGGATCTCTGGGACGTGGTTGTGGATCTTGGCGGCCTCTCGCTGGCCCTTTACAATGAGAGGAAAAACCAGGAAGCGGGCAAGGACCGTACCTGGGAAATACAAACTAGGATTGGTATGGCATGAAAGCAACTCTGTGCCTAGGAAGTTGAAGGTTTTTAGATCCTCATGGAAGAGTTTGTCTTTATTCCAGACTTTTCCATACTGTGACTCATGTGCAAGGGGTCCAGAAGTTAGGACAGGGTATTAACTTAGTTTCTTCAAGGCTCAGTTTCTCTTCTCCAGCATCACAAAAGTTTAGCAGTAACCTCTCTAAGCAGGTGTCTAGGAGTCCTCTTTTGTTTGCTTGAACAAAAGGGTGATACAAACTTCTATTGTATATTAATTGGCTCCCGAGTATCTATAGACATATGAATGTCTGGGCCGAGAATTGACTAAGAGTTAAAGATGGAACCCAAAATATCAGCACTGAAGAGGTAGTTAAAGATACTGGGTAATGAAGGTGGAAGGTATGGTCAGAAAGACAAAACCACAAAAGATTTTCATAAAATGCAAGAGGCAGATTTCAAGTTTTAAAATACATAATGCAGAAAGGTCAATATGATATGAAAAGTAGATACAATAATGGTGGCATTGGCAGCATGAGGGGATTTTAGTCAAGGGCAGGTTTTTAAAGGTTAAAGGGTAAATGGGACGTTGTAGGTCCACTGGATGCTGAAAGAAAGGTGAACAGGTATGAAGGGAATAATACTGTTGCAACTGACAGGTGTGCTTGAGCATGTTTATATATTTAGGGTATGGTGCTAAGGAGGAAGACACTGAAAACACAGGAGAGGAGATGACTCATGGGCCAAGGTGAATGGAAAGTACAGTTTTGGCTTTTTCAACAGCAGTGTGAGTGGCTTTTTTATTTGGGGGTTTCAGTGCCTGACCTGATCTTTTACTCTCCTAAACCAAGGCAGCTTAATCACTGTTAATAAGGTGCCCTGATCCCATCTCTCTGCTTACACTGAAGTATTTATATTTTTTGAATCCCAAATAACCCCGTGGTTTTATGATGCTCTTTAGAAGATATAACTACAGGACCAGATATTTAGCTCAGTGGTTTCTGCATCTGTGAGTTTGAGTCCTGGTACCACATACCACAACGCCGGGTGTGGTGGCTCACACCTGTAATCTCAGCACTTGGGAGGCAGAGGCAAGAGGATTGCTGAGAGTTCACAGCTAGCCTGGCCTACATAGTGAGCTCAGGGCCAGCCTGAACTACAATGCAAGATCCTGTCTAAAAAAACTAAAAAAGATATAACTACAATGCATCTAATTACTGTATGCTTCATTTGAGTAATCTGTTCTTCTGATGCCCAAATTTCTGTACCTACTGCCTAGATCTACTCATAGAACGACACCTTTAAAGTTTGGCTTCCCCCCTTCCTCCAGCTTTATCCATGATATATTCTCCTTACATCCAGCGATGGCTCCCCACCAAGGCAGGCCCAGGTTGACATGCATAAATTCCAGTAAGTTCTGGATTATTCCCACTGGGGTGTATGACCCCAGCCCCAGTTCTGAGAAGCTCAGTTCTGCAGCAGCTTGGACTACATCTGTAGTTTCTCCAGAAGCCACATCAGGTACCACTGTGGGTGAGGGAGTTGCAGGAACAACAGGAGCGGCCTGGACCTGTGTAAAAGGATCCCATATGTGGTATTTGGTCAAATGGAACACATAGAAATAAGATCCTTCTAACAGCCATGTCTGACCTGCAGTCAGACATGCCTGTTTTAATAAAAAATACATATAAAAATAAGTCTTGTTACTTACACATGTTAACTATATATTTTATGTATGGTGTAAGACAATTACTCTTCGCTCAGTGCAACCCAGGCAAGCTATACCTGCCTCATCCTGGGGGGCCAGAAGGCTGAACACATCTACATGATACTATTGCTGGTTTCTGTTTTCTTGACCCTACTTCTTGTTCTCCCACTTGACCTACAGTGTCTGCAGGGTTCAAGCTTAAAAAGATTATGCTATTTTCGCAGAGAATGAAATAACTTACATTGAGATCGTATGACTTCCCCTTACACTGACTTCCCTCAAGTTACTGCTCAAACTTGAGCCACGTGAACATCACTATTATGATTTTGGCTGTATGTTGGAACTAATCATGCTTACAATTTCTCAATAAGTCTTTAAAAGAGAATTTTTTGTTTTCAGTGCTGAGGATTGACGGTAATGTTTCCTGAATGCTAGACAAGTGCTGTACAACTGAGCCCTTCCTCAGCCCAGCCCTCAATTTTGTTTTCAATGAATTTATTTGGTTTTCTCTCAAGAAAGAGCACTCATGAAATCATGTATTTGACATGGGAATATAATTTCTCTAATACACAACCTGGAATCACATCTCATCCACATCATGTTCATTGGTTTATCACCACTGTTTTTTTTTTTTTGAGACAGGGTCTCGCTTTGTAGTTCAGGCTGGCCCTGAGCTCACTATGGAGCCCAGGCAAGCCCAGAACTCAGAAATCCTCCTGCTTCTGCCTCCCGAGTGCTGGGATGACAGGCATGAGCCACCACGCCCAGCACTGTGGTATGTGGTATTGACTGCTGGTGGGCGTGAGTCACAACGCCCAGCATTGTATGTGGTTACCAGTATCGAGCTCAGGGCCTTGCGCTTGCGAGGCAGGCGCTGGAACCACTGAGCTAAATCTTGGGCCCTATCACCACTCTTGACACACAATGCCTAGAATATAACATTTCTGGATGTACTTTTTTTTAAAAATTGAATTCTTTATTGGTACAATTTATATACATCTCAAAATCACATATAATGTACTTTTTTTTTTTTTTTTTGAGACAGGGTCTCGCTTTGTAGTTCAGGCTGGCCCTGAGCTCACTATGGTGCCCAGGCAAGCTGCCGTGAACTCAACAATCCTCCTGTCTCTGCCTCCCGAGTGCTGGGATTACAGGCGTGAGCCACCACATCCGGCATTGTGGTATACGGTGTTGATTGTTGGTGGGCGTGAGTCTCCACGCCCAGCATTATATGTGGTTACCGGGGATCGAACTCAGGACCCTGTGCTTGCGAGGCAGGCGCCGGAACCACTGAGCTAACCCTCCGGCCCACTTTTTTTCTTTTTGACATAGGATCTCGCTCTGTAGTCCAGGCTGGCCTTGACTCACTATATAGCTCAGGCTGCCCTCGAACTCTTGGAGATCCTCCTGCCTCTGCCTCTGCCTCCTGAGATTACAGGCATGAGCCACCACACCGGGCTTCCTGATATACTTTCAATCTTCCCAGCTGAGTTGAAAATCCAAGCAGAGAAACCGTGTATGTATGTGGAAAAGAACTTTGCTGCGTATTACCACTTCTTGTAAACAGCTAGGCGTCTTACCTGGGCTTCTGCAAAGGAGACGGCAGAGGTACTGAGGCACCGGGGGCTGGAGACAACGAGGACATAGTGCGGTCGCCCACCGCTCCGACCAGTTGGGATCCCGCGCCCAGCGGCTATCGCTTTCCCTGGCCACTGAGATGGCTCTGCGATGCTGTGGAACTGACCAGGGAAACCTCTTTACTGAGAGCAGCTCCCCCGTGTGAGGTCTCAGGGGTTTTTATGCTCAGGACCCCAACGCCAGAGCTCTGCTGCTCTGCATGTGTTGAGTGCCGGCCAAAGACAGCAACTGGTGGGTGCAGGACTGAGCTCCAGCCCGGGACTCCCGCATAGGAGTTGCCGCAGCCCCGCGCCGGGGTACAGAACACCCTCTCTATCGGCACTGACAAGAGCAAAGGGAGCCGCGGGAAACCTGAGCCGGAGACACGACCCTCCCATGTCTTCAGGCGACCCAAGGTCATGACACGCTGGTCCTGGTGACCGGATCAGCATCTGGTGCTCACGTTCCCAGCTCTGGTTATAGGTACAGGGTAGCAGCCTGGTGCTCAGTCTCGGCGCAACTTTACCTGACGCATGGACCGTGTAAGGCACAGAAACTCCCGGCGTCCCCACATCCAGGACACCGCCATCTTGACAGGAAGCGAACTTCCTGTCGCGCGTGCGCACTTAGACCTGCGACACGGGCGGAGGCGGCCCTTTGGGAAATGGGCACGGAAGTTGTCGTTGTAGCCGCCCTCTAGGTGATAGCTGTCCCGGCCTTACCTGACGTGGGTAAGATCTCTCCGAGGGCTACGTTAGCAACACCGCGAAGGCAGTGCCTTCCAGAGATCGGAGGGCTAAATATCAGAGCCGTTAGTGGCCATTGTTAGCGACGGCGTAATCCTGGGTTGTTTCCCGAAGCCTTAGTTGTTCTTTGATTTGTTAGAGGGCTGGATGTGCTTGGTGTGGATTTTTTCATACCCAATGATGTTCAGTTCTTATTACTGTATGATACTGAAGTGGTAGACCTAATGAAATTTGAGGGTAGTCTTGAGTCTGACAGAAATGGAGGGAAGATCGCTTAGAGGAAAATATTTTCCTTTCAGATACAGCAAGGTGTGGTGGTGCATACCTGTTGCCTCACACTGTGGAGCCTGAGGCAGGAGGATTGCCACAAGTGTGAGAGAAACCTGGGATACATAGTGAGTTCAAGGCCAACCAGAGCTACATAGAGACCCTGAAACTAAAAAAACAAAACAACAAAAAACAAAGTGCCACCTTCCCCATTTCCCTTGTTTGAGTGGGGTTTTGTGTGTGTGTGTGTGTGTGTGTATGTGTGAAAATTGTGATCATAAGGCCTAAAGATGAAGAGCTAACATGTTCAGAATGGTTGAGTGAAGCCAGAGACAGACAGAGAGAGTGAGACACAGAGACAGACTCAGAGATATAACAACAAACAGACTACTGATATCATTGAGTTGTTGTATCAGTCTTGTAACCACCTATTTCTAGACTTTGTTGTGTAATATAATTAAGGTCTTTATTGTTTGGATTCGTAAGTTTCTGTTCTTGGGTATTCTGTTGTTCAAAAGACAGAAGGCATCCCTTAAAGATACTCAAGGTGAAGTTCCCTTCCTCTGTGGGTGTGTAGTGGACCTGGTTGGGAGGGTGTTTACTACCCAGAAAGCTGGGGTTAATTATATTTGATCTTGTTGCTGGAGTTTTAGAGCCAAGGCCCTGGTTTGGGAGTCTCAAAAGACCTGGCTTCACTACTTATTCCAAAAAGTCAGTCAGGGAGAGTTTGCAGGGCAGAAAAGGAGCTTTAATCAACATGGCCATGCTCGGAAGGACAGATAGAGGTTCAAGATCTGTCTTTGAGTGGCTGACGGCAACTTTGGGGTTTTATAGAAAAGGGAACAGAAAAAAAGATTGGGGCTTTGCATAGTTGAGAGGTTTACATAGCTGGCAGGATAAGTAACCCTGGTCACACCATGGTCTGATTGATTATTATGTCAGGCCTGGTTCTGTGAGGTGACTCTGGAAAAGTTGTCATGGCTTGAAGGATCTTTCTGGTTCCTGTGAGGTGGTTGCTTCTGCTTGTGTGTGGGATGACCTCATCATCAGTGTTCTGAGAGCTATACTTTTCCTGGAGTCCAAGGTGACCACAGGTTTAGCACAGTGATTAGGAACTTTTAGGGATCATTCCAGGAGGTAAGCAATAGGATGTTGTAAAGAATAACTTAGCTAGTCTTATCTTGGTATCCTTAGTTTTAAGGGGAACGAAGTAGATAAAGAAAATTTAACGCTATAGGTATATATTGCTAAGTTTTTAGGTAGACTCCTTGAGTGATTAACATGGCTATATCCTTGTAGGAGGGATAGGGGGATGGAGAAAAATATTAAAACTGAGATAGTGCTTTAGATTTTAGGCAGAAGGCAAAGAAGGAGAGAGCCTGAAGTAGCAGACCACTATACATACTAAGCTCCTTTTTTCATTCACAATGAATGTCACTTGGAGGATATGAGGGAGAACTTTTTTTCCATCGTAGCCTTCAATCTGATGAGATCATGCATGTTCAGGGTGGTATTGCTGTAAACATAGTCTTCAATCTGAAAAGGTTAAAGCAACTGGAATTTCAGAGTGAAGCAGCCTGTGCATCCACTTTGAGAATGTGGAATATGTACAATAATTGGAACTTGTAGATGTCACAGTTCAGGGTTACCTTGTGGCGTGGTATGGGTTCTGTTTATTGGAATTTATAATTTTTCTTTTTCTTCTTTTGTTTTTGAGATAGGGTCTCACTTTGTAGTTTAGGCAGGCCCTGAGCTCACTATGCAGCCCAGGCAAGCCTCAAACTCGCAGCAGTCCTTCTGCCTCAGCTTTTGAGTGCTGGGATTACAGGTGTTAGCGACCATGCCTGACATTGTGGTGCGTGTTACTGATTGCTGGAATTATGTTTGTGAGCCACCGAGCCCAGCACTGTGGTATGTGGTTACTTTGAGCTTTGAAGGCAGATGCCCAGAACCACTGAGCTAAATCCCCAGCCCATTTATAGCATTTAAAAAGTATAATTCACTAATCCCAGCACTCGGGGGGCAGAGACAGGATTGCTAAATTCGAGGCTTGTCTGGGCTACACATAGTGAGCTCAGGGCCAGCCTGAACTACAAAGTGAGACCCTGTCTCAAAAAAAAAATACACATACAACTTACCCACTTAAAGTTTACAATTTAACAGTTTTCAGTGTAGACCTTTTTCTTCTTTTCTTTTGGAGCTAGGGTCTTATTATTTAGTTCAGGCTGATTTTGAAGTCAGTATGTAGCCCAGGGTGGTTTTGAACTTGTAGTGTTCCTCTTGCCTCAGGTTCCCAAATGCTGAAATTACAGGTATGTACCACCGTGGCCTACTAAGTATAGACTTTTTTTTTTTTTGAGACAGGGTCTCGCTTTGTAGTTCAGGTTGGCCCTTAGCTCACTATGTAGCCCAGGCAAGCCTGGAACTCAGCAATCCTACTGCCTCTGCCTCCTGAGTGCTGGGATTACAGGCATGAGCCACCATGCCTGGCACTGTGGTATGTGGTGTTGATGGCTGGTAGGCGTGAGTCACCATCTGGTTACTGGGATTGAACTCAGGACCTTGCGCTTGTGAGGCAGGCACCAGAACCACTGAACTAAATCTCCAGCCCCCCTAAGTATAGACTTTTTATGCAAGGTAAGGGGAGTATTAGGTGTTGAACCTAGGACCTCACACTGAGCTACATTCCTAGCCATTTTAATTTACTTATTTATTTTGGCTTTTTTTGAGATAGGGTCTCACTATGTGGTGTTTTGTTTTGTTACTTGTTTTAGATAAGGTCTTGCTATGCAGTTCTGGTTTGCCTTGAATTCATTATGTAGCCCAGGTTGGAAATCTTCCTGCCTCAGCCTCTAGAGTATTGGGTTTATGTTCTCACATCTGACTTCTTTTTTTCTTTCAGTACTGAGAATTGCACCCAGAGTCTTTGCACTGAGCTACATGCTCAGCTCTCTTTTTTATTGAGACAGAGCCTTGCTAAGTCACTAAGTTGCCAAGGTTGGGCTTGAATTTAGAATTCCTCTGCTTCAGCTTCTCAAGCAGCTGAGTATGCCCCAAGACCAAATACAAAGTCTCACTTGTATTTAAGGATAAATAACAAGGAAGCTAGCAGTGCTTGATTTTCATATCCCATGGCAGAAGAAGGCATGGCAAGGTCTATTTACCTCATGGTGTCTGGAAAGCAAACAGGGGCAAGAATGTGTGGATGCCATATCCTCTTAAGGGAACACCATGACGTACTTCCCTTCATTAGGTCCTATCTTCTAAAGGTTCCACTGTCTCCCAGTATTGCCACTCTGGGGACGAAGCCTTGAACACATAAAACGTGGGGTGGGGCACATTAAAGTCCAAACTGTAGCAGTGATGAAAGGTCTGAAAATCACTGATAAAAAGAAAATTTTAAAGGCAGACAGAGAAGTAGTGCAAACAAACAAAAAATTCACAAGGCAGCATTTTTTTAAAATTTTTTTTCCAGTACCAGGGATTGAACTCAGGGCCTTGTGCTTACAAGGTAGGCATGGCACCACTGAGTTAAATCCCCAGCCCTAAGACAGCATTTTAAAAGAGCAAGGAAACAACCCAACCTAGAATTCCATTTCTAGATCAGTGGTACTGTGCCTACCTTAGAATTCTATTTACAGAAAAACCCTTCAAAAATTAAGGAAAAATACTTGCAGACAAAACAGAATTTGTCACTAGCAGATAGATATTACAGGGATGTTAAAAGGAAGTTATTATGAAGAAAAATAGAAACCAGGCAGAAATTCAGATTGACACCAAATAAAAAAAGTGCTGGGAATTGGTAGATATAAAAGATACTTTTTTTCATTTATTTAAAAGACAAGTGTTTAAAACATAAATGATGCCAGCATTGAAGGTTTATAATGTATGTAAATGTAAAATACATGCCAACAATAGCATACAGAAGGCCAGGGAATGGAAATGTATTCTAATTGGGTATTTACCTTCTACACAAAATAGTATAACATGATCCAAAGATATCCTGTGTTAATTAATTAAGCTTTTTGTCTTTATTGGTACTTTGTATATACACATCATGATCACACTCAGTATTGGGAATTTGTACCAGTATGTGACAAGATTTAATTCTAATTTTTTTTCCCATTTCCCTACTCATCCCACAACCCTCCCCTAAATGCATGAGCTTTGTTTCCTTTTTTAATTACCATCACATTTTTTATTTACCCTATATTTCGTACCCCTCCACCACATTTCCCTTTGAATATTTTCTATTTCACAATATCCATTAACTCATTAGCGTCTTCAGTTTCTCATACCAGAGAACAGATATGATATTTACACATCTGTGATATATTTATTTCACTTCTGAGTCTATCCTGAAGATACGTCCATTTGGGTATAAATGATGCAAACATCATTCTTTAAGGCAGGGTATTACTCCATTTTATAAATAAACCATACCTTCTTTATCCAGTCTCTAGTTGATGGGTATTTGGATTGTTTTCAAGATTTAGCTCTCACAAACTGAGCTGCTATGAACATGAGTGCACATAGGTCACTAGGATATGATTTTAAAAATTCTTTCATGTATATTCCTAGCAGGGCAATAGCAGGGTCAAATGGGACCTCATCCTAGTTTTTTTAGGAATCTCCACTCTGACTTCCATAGAGGTTGTACCAGTCTACATTCCCATCAACAGTGGAGAAGGGTTCCTTTTTCTCTGCAGCCTCGCCAGCATTTGTTGCTGGCTAATTTCGAGATAGCAGCCATTCTTTGTAGAGTGAGATGAAATCTTGGTGCTGTTTTCATCTGCATCTCTTGAGTGACCAGCGATGTTGAGCGTTTCTACATATGCTTCTTGGCAGCTTTTAGTTCTTCCTCTGAAAAGTGTCTATTCATTTCAACTGACCATTTTTGAATTGTGTTTTTAAATTAGGGGGGACTGATTTTTTAAGCTCTTTATATATTTGAGATAGTAGGCCTTTGTCTGAGAAACAGCTGATAAAGATTCTTTCCCAATTTGTTAGTTGTCTTTTCATTCTGCTGGTGGTTTCCTTTGCTGTGCAGAAACTTTTTAATAAAAAGAGATCCCATTTGTTGATTTCTTCTGCTAGATCTCGTGCTATAGAGGTTTTGTTCATAAAGTCTTTCATTAAGCCAGTGTCTCCAAGAGTTTTACCTAACCTGCTTTGCAGCAGGTTTAGTATTTATGTTTTAACATTTGAGTTTCTAATCCATTTTGATTTTAGTTTTGTACATGGTGACAGAGATAGGTCTAGCTTTAGTGTTTGGCAGGTTAAAGCCCATTTTTCCAGCAGCATTTGTTAAAGAGGCTATCTTTCCTCTACTGAGGATATTTGACTCCTTTGTCAAAGATGAGGTGGCTTAGTGTTCTGGATTTGTTTCTGGATCTTCTAATCTGTTCCACTGGTCCTTGGGTTTGTTACTTTGCCAGTACCATGCAGTTTTTATCACAGTGGCTTTATAGTAAAGTTTCAAGTTGGTGATTGTAATACCCCCACCATGTCCTTGATGCTTAGAATTGCTTTTGCTGTTCTAGGTCTGTTGTAGTTCCAGATGAATTTTTGGATTATTTTCTCTAGATCTGTAAAGTATGGTGTTGGGATTTCAATTGGAATTGCATTGAATATATGTAGTAGTGGTGGGAGGATAGCCATTTTGACCCAGGAACAAGGGACGTGTTCCCATTTTCTGATATCTTCTATCTCCTTTTTCAGAATCTTGTAGTTTTCTGTCTAGAGGTGTTTCACATCTTTTGTTAGATTGATTCCTAGATATTTCATTTTCTTGGATGCTATTGTGAAAGGGATTGACTCCTCAATTTCTCTCTCAGTGAGTCTGTTGTTTGTGTATACAAAGGCTATTGATTTTTTGAACACTGACCTTGTATCCACCTGCACTACTAAATTTGGTGATTAAGTCTAGCAGTCTTTTGGTTGAATTTTTAGGATCCTCTATATAGAGAATCATGTTGTTGGAGAATGATGACACTTTAACTTATTTATTATTCCTATTTTTATTCCTTTCCTTTCTTTCTTTCTTTTTTTTTTTTTTTTTTTCTGAGACAGGGTCTCACTTTGTAGTTCAGCTGGCTCTGAGCTCACTATGTAGCCTAGGCAAGCGTTGAACTCAGCAATCCTCCTATCTCTGCCTCCGGAGCACTGGGATTACAGGTGTGAGCCACCACGCCTGGCACTGTGGTATGTGGTATTGATTGTTGGTGGGTGTGAGTCTCCACGCCCAGCATTGTATGTGGTTTCCAGGGATCGAACTCAGGACCTTGTGCTTGCGAGGCAGGTGCCGGAACCACTGAGCTAACCCTCCGGCCCTCCTTTTATTTCTTTGTCTTGTAGCCTGTGTTAATTTAAATATCCATGTTTCCAAATTTCCTGAAGTAAAGTATTAAAAAAAAGGGTAGTCATATTGAGGAAGCTGATAGAAGACAAAAACTGGGATAATAAAAATATTGAACCAATACAAAAGACAGGAGTTTTAGCTCAGTGGTTCTGGCACCTGTGTAGCAAGTGCAAGGTTGCTGGTTCTATCCCTAGTAACCACATAGAACAGTGCTGTGCGTGGTGACTCATGTCCACCAGCAATCAGTACCACACACCACAATGCCGGGTGTGGTGGCTCATGCCTGTAATCTCAGCACTCAGGAGGCAGAGGCAGGAGGATTACTGATTTCGAGTCTTGCCTGGGCTATGTAGTGAGTTCAGTGTTAGCCTGAACTACAAAGTGAGACCTTGCCTCAAAAAAAAAAAAAAAAAAAAAAAAAAGAAGGTAAAGCCAGTACAGTAGCATATGCCTGTATTTCTAGCTCTTTAGGAGTCTGCGGCAAGAAGATGGCAAATTTGAGCCTAGCTTGGGCAATTTAGGGAGATACTGTCTTAAAAAAAAAAAAAGGTCTGGGCATGTAGCTCAGCATAAAAGTTCTGGATTCGATCACCAGTACCATTAGCACTACCATCATTACCACAACAAACAGACAGACACAAATATAAAGAGGAAAAAGAACAAAGACCAGATAGGACAAATAGAATATAGCATATTTAAGGGTATAGTAATTTATCAGATTTAAATTCAACCATATGAATAATCATATTAAGCAAATATTAACCAAACACTGTAAAATACAGAGATTACTAGGCTAGACAAAAGAACAAGACCCAAACTAGTTGTGGTGGTACACACTTGTAATCCCAGCCTTCTGGAGGCTGAGGCAGGAAGATAATTGCAAATTTGAGGGCAGATTAGACTAAATAGTGAGTTCAAGTCCAGCCTGAACTGCATAGTGAGACCTTGTCTTAAAACAAACAAACAAACAAAAAGCAAAACCTAAGTATAGGGTTGCTATAGAATCTCCTTTAAGTGAATAGACACAGATTATCTGGTAAAAGGTAAAATGATGCAATAGTATAGTCTTCAAACACTAATAGTAAGCCATATTAAAGACAAACACTATTAGAAGGTAATGAGAGACATCTCACAATTTAAAAGGGCCAATTTGTCATAAAACCATAATCCCAAAGTTCACCTTTAGTTTTTCAAGCAGGGTCTCGCTTTGTAGTTCAGAACTCTTTCTGGTTCTGAGCTCTCTGTGTAGCCCAGGAGAGCCTGGAACTCAGCAATCCTCCTGCCTCTGCCTCCCATGTTCTGGGACTACAGGAGTAAGCCAGCACACCCAGCATTGTGGTATATGGTACTGGTAATTGAACTCCAGAGGCAAATGCCAGAACCACTAAGATGAATCTCCAGCACTAAAAAATATTTTTTGGAGACAGGGTCTTACTATGTAGTGCAGGCTGGCTTTGAACTTGTACTGATCCTCTTACCTCAGTCTTCTGAGTGCTGGAATTACAGTTGTCCACGTCTGGCTAAGAAACAAAAGTGTAAAGGACTAGAAGTTGAAAGGAAAAGTAAATAGCCCACAACTATACTTGCAGATTTAACCTTCCTCTTTCAATAATTGATAGGAAGTCAGGAAGGACATGGAAGACTTCAATGTGTTTTCAATCAATTCGATCTAGTTGGCATTTATAAAACTGCACCCTAAAACTGCAGAGTAAATTTTAGCTTCAAGGAGAGATTCACATGAAATATTCACTGAAGTAGACTACATGCTAACCATAAAACATCTCAAATTTAAAAGGATTGACTTTATATGCAGTATGTTCTCTGATCATATGGAATTAAATAGAAATCACCAAAAGTATCTAGAAAGTGGGTAAATATTTAGAAATCAACACATTTCTAGATAAGCTATAGTCAAAGAAGAAATTTAAAGAGATGTTTAAAACTGTTTTGAAGTTATGGGCCGGAGGGTTGGCCTGCCTCCAAGCGCAAAGTCCTGAGTTCGATACCTGGTAACCACATCATACAATGCTGGGTGTGGAGACACGCCCACCAGCAATCAATGCCACATACCACAGTGCCAGGTGTGGTGGCTCACGCCTGTAATCCCAGCACTCAGGAGGCAGAGGCAGGAAGATTGCTGAGTTCGAGGCTTGCCTGGGCTACATAGTGAGCTCAGGGCCAGCCTGAACTACAAAGCGAGACCCTGTCTCAAAAACAAAAACAACAAGCCGGGCGTGGTGGCTCACGCCTATAATCCCAGCACTCGGGAGGCAGAGACAGGAGGA
>PVIC010041403.1:0-16238 GCA_004025085.1 Thryonomys swinderianus
ATAATTAAAACATTGTATACAAATATATATACGAACGTCACACCAAACTTCCTAAGTCTGTACAATCAATATGTATGCATCTATATTATAATAATTATAATAAAAAAGAAAAGAGAAAAGAATGCAAAATAAAAAAGCATTTAAAACATAAAATGTGGCATTTAAAATGAAGCCTAGTTAGTAATGGATGGATTAAAACATTATTCACGAGGGCCAGAGATTTAGCTCAGTTGTTCCAGTGCCTGCCGCCTGCCTCACAAGTGCAAGGCCCTGAGTTCCATCTGGTAACCACATACAATGCTGGGTGTGGTGATTCACGCCCACCAGCAATCAATACCACGACCACAATGACAGGCATGGTGGCTCATGCCTGTAATCCCAGCACTCGAGAGGCAGAGACAGCAGGATTGCTGAGTTCGAGGCTTGCCTGGGCTACATAGTGAGCTCAGGGCCAGCCTGAACTACAAAGTGAGACCCTGTCTCAAAAAAAAAAAAAATTGTTGTCACATTTTCTTTGCATTTCTTTCAAGAAGTATTTTATAGTAACTTTGTGAATATATGCTACCTTTCTCTGCTGCAGAGGTGGATGTTGTTTCTCCTTCCTCTATCCTGTTGTGTCCTCCTGCCATGTCCAGTCCCTGTGTGTGACTCCTCAGACAGCATCCAGCAGAGGATGGGACAACCTAGCCCTTACTCCCCGTGTCATGAGAAGTTAAAGGAAACACAGAGCAGTGGCAGAAAAGAAATACATGTACTTGGAACATGATAAATTCTTTTTATGCTTCATGGATAATCTTTTTTTTTTTTTGAGACGGGCCTCACTTTGTAGTTCAGGCTGGCTCTGAGCTCACTATGTAGCCCAGGCAAGCCTCGAACTCAGCGATCCTCCTGTCTCTGCCTCCCAAGTGCTGGGATTACAGGCGTGAGCCACCACACCCGGCACTGTAGCATGTGGTATTGATGGCTGGTGGGCGTGAGTCTCTACGCCCAGCATTGTATGTGGTTACTGGGCATTGAACTAAGGACCTTGCGCTTGCAAGGCAGGCACTGGAACCACTAAACTAACCCTCTGGCCCAACAACAAATTTTTTAATAAATACCTGCACTGAATTATTAAGATAGCAGATCAGAGCACTTAATAAAACACATGTCAGGCAAAATCCAGGCCAGGCTCATTTGAGATAAAATAGCCTTATTATCATACAATCTATAAAAGATTAATGAACCTTTAATGCAAACCATTAATGGAGTTGCATACTGACCTCATCTAGTCTTTTTTTTTTTTGGTCTGTGGCAGATTTAAGTAGAAAGAATAGTTTTATTCAGCAAGGTTTCTATTCCTTCCAAAATTTGTTCACATTTAAGGAAATGCAGATATATGAGCTTTTCCCTTAACACAGAGTGCAGTTATCATTCATATATAATTGTCCATAAAACTCCTTGAAAAGTCTATTAATCTCTTCAGTTTCCATGAACTTAATGCCATAATTGTTCTTAACTGTAACTGTAGTGGAAGAACTGCTTGCCTGTTTTCCTGTTAATAACCAACTGCTTTTATGACTGAATTGAAATGAAGCCAGTTCTTTTAGCATTAAAGGTGAGGGTGACTCAGGTGAATTAGATAATTGCTTTCACAGCCTATTGATCTTCTATTTGAGGTCTTTTAGGTCCAAATATTTTCTTTTTACTAGTAGAATTTCACTTCTTCCTCCTCCTCTTCCTCTTCCTCTTCTTTTTCTTCTTCTTCTCTTTCTTCTTGTCACTAAATGTTTTACCTGCAGTCAAAGGAATATTAGAACAAAAATTAAAGTTAGAATTCTATTGAAATACATGCGAACTCAAAAACTCCTTCAGTACAGACGTGCACATTACATTTTCTACAATACATAGGAAATGTAGCTCTACAATAAGTAATTTATTTATTCAACGATAACTGTGTCAAAGTATTAGTCCTTATGTTAAGAGAAAGAAAGAGAGAAAGGGAGAAAGAAAGAAAGAAAGAAAGAAAGAAGGAAAGAAAGAAAGAAAGAAAGAAAGAAAGAAAGAAAGAAAGAAAGAAAGAAAGAAAGAAAGAAAGAAAGAAAGAGAAAGAAAGAAAGGGAAAGAAAAAGAAAACTTTCTGAGTTCAGTGGGGTTTGCTGAAAAGAAAGAAATACATGTATATTTCAATATCAAGGGAAGAGCAGAGACATAAAGGGTTTGGGGAGAACAGAGATGAGAGAAGCTCTAGGCTGAAGGTAAGAAGTAGAAAAGCACAAATGCATAGAGCTGACTTGGTACAGGAAATCTGTGCCCAAATTAAGATCATCTGCTACGAGAGTGGGAAGCACTAAGGGCCACTGACTCTGTGCACGAGAAGGGACACCTGAGCTATCAAAGCTAGAACAACAGTGCCTAAGATGTTTGCAGTGGAAATAAATTTGCAAGTGGGTTGGATATTTTAAAGGAATGAAAGAGCCAGCATACAGGAACAATAGAAGAAAGCATAAAAGTTTAAAATTTCATGATCCATTTGCAGAAGACAAATCGTGGCTGTAACCACAAGGACCGCTCTAGAAAATTCAGAATGCAAGGTTCTTATAGACACTATACAATCCTTACACAAGTTTCTGACCATCGGCCTTCATTCTATTCTCCTTGAAATCCACCATGTGGACCTTTCAGCCTCCGTGTCTTTATTGGAATTCCTTCTTCCCTTTTCCAACATGAACCTTGCTCAGCTGTTGCCTTATTCTTCCATTATTCGGGTCAACATTGCTTTTCTCCAAGTCTGTGTACACAATCCAGCCACATAAACCACAAAGATTTAGAACTTACAAGAGGTCCCTTACATTTGCAAATGAAAATGAGAAAGTGCTATCTACATGTACCATCTCCCCAGAAGGAACGTAATCTCTACATACAGCAAATGTTTGCCATAAAAATTAAAAGTCAGGGAAAAAAACTTTAAAAACTCAGAGTTCATTGAGTTTCAACATTTTGCTCAAGATCACAAACCTAATAAAGGTTAAATTCAGAACAAAAACTTTGTGATTTCAGAGCTTTTGATTCCTACATCACATGTCCATTTTATGTCAGCTCCTGATTCTGTATTTATATAGTTCAGATCTAATCCCCACTGAAGTGACTATTCAATGAATTTTCCTAGTAACCACAGCTCACCTTCAACCTATTGACTTCATCCTTCCTCTCTCTCTCTCTCACCTCTTCAGGGACCCTGTTTCCTGATAACAGATCTAAACCTCTCTATACCCAACCCCATGAAACTTTTCTTTAAGAAAAAGCTTAAAGTATGAGTTCCTTATGACAGATTACATTGAACTAACTCAAATAGAAAAATGAATCCCTTCTAATACAATTTCTTATAGAAGTAAAAGCCAAAGAATTATTGATCTGGGGGCTTTTATCACAAAACATACCACATATATAATGAGATTCTACTAACACCTGCCAGCAATTTGAATATTCTGCCCCCCAAAAAATAATTTCCAAATTAATAAGAACTTTATCTTCTGCTTTGATGACCATTATTACTGGGTGCTGTACATACATACTAAATACTTAACAATCTTGTTAAACCTGATTTTAATAGAAAAACAGGCACCTTGACAGCTACAAATGTATGTTCGTGTTCACATTGCATTCCTCCTGGTGACTTTCTTATTCAAAAGTATGAATGGTCAGGCTTCTGAAATAAGGAAAAACAGTTTTTTAGACAGTAGGATTTTTATGCAGAATTTAGGTTAGTAATTGCCCTTGTTGTGGGAAGAATCATGTCTTCAGTAATATTCTAGTTTGTGTGTTGGGCAATTTCTTTACTCTTGACCCCGTAGTGACTTTAAAGTTAGTTCTACGGTGGGAGCCCTGGCTTGGGCCACATGGCATCTGGCAAATCCAAGTCTCAGTCACCTTCCTGGTCACTGAGACAAAAGACTGACACTTGCAATTCACAGGAGGAAAGGATTATTTGGCTCATAGGTGGTAGAAGGTTCATTCCATGGTGGGCTGGCTCAGGCAAAACAGTGTGGTGGACAGGCCTGAGGAGAGGAAAGCTGATCACCTCTGAGCATCCAGAAAGAAGCCTTTCTGGTCCTGCCACTGGTCACCATCTTCTTCCACCCAGATCCCACCCCTCCTGCCCACAGCAGGTCAGCTCTAACCTCCACCTTCCCCACCACCATGTAAGTGCCTTTCAAAGGCCCTGCCTGTGAGCACGTAAGGCTTTGGGGGAACGTGTAGATGTAAGTCATCACACTAAGTGTCATTTGCACGGGGAAGAGAAAAGTAGTCGTGGGAGTGATCATCAAGGCCGTCTAAGTCTTCACTGAGGATCAGCAAGTCAGTGTCAGAGCTCTGTTGGATGATGAGTAAAGTCTGGGCACACTGAAATGCTCAGCATATGAGGAGAACATGACAGGAGTGCAGAGGCATGATCTCCTGCTGCAAGTGGGACAGAACTATGGCAGCGTCCCACCTCCACCGGGTAAAGTCTACATAGCCCCATAAAATGCCAGCTGCATCAGGGGTAGGGTCATCTATCTATTTATTGTCAGATGAAGATTTGAGAGTCCAAGTGTGCCAGACCTCAGTCTAATCACTTTGTATATTTTCATCTGAGATTTTCTGACAGGCTGAGGCTGGAGGATCGAAAGCCTATGTCAAACCTGGAACTTAGTTAGACTCAAACAAATGAACCAATTTAAAAAGGCAGAGGATGTCTCTCAGTGTGACAGGCCTGAGTCCAATTCTAGTATCATAAAAAAGAAATAAATTCACGAATAAACAAATGTCCAGCTGTACTGCAAGCTCCTTGAACACACACGTGTGGCTGTTTTGGTAAGTGTTTCATCCCCAGAAAACCCCAGAGTCTCTGAAATGTGATAAGCACACTGAATACATGTGTTAGATAAATGAAGCTAACTCTAAATTGTCTTTTCTTACAGTGAGGGTGACAGTTGAACTTTCACTTGCCCCGTCTGGTTGCAAGGTAACTTCTACTTTTAGTAGTGTAGGAAAATGAAATAACTATCTTCTCTCCATTTTTTTTCCCAACTAATACTCATTCTATACACAAATTTTCGGAGAAATGTTTTTCAGAACCTAGGGAGGACTAGGCTGTATCAACAGCCTTTTCTTAGTTTTGAGATTAAGTTCCATTAAGTTGCCCAGGGATACCTTAAACTTTCCACTCACCTGCCTCAGCCTTCGCAGTAGCTGGAATTATAAGCATGAGTTATAACACAGATCTAAAAAAATAATTTTAATATTAGATATTTTTCTGAGTCCCTTTTAGTTTGTGAAGGGGATTAAAAAAAACTCTTCCCAAAACCACAGGGTCAGTGGGCCACAAACTACACTAGTTTCCCTTAAGAAAATGGGATGGGGCAGAGATTTAGCTCAGTGGTTCCAGTGCCTGCCTAGCAAGCACAAGGTCCTGAGTTTTATCCCCAGTAACCACATACAACAACACCAGGTGTGGTGACTCACACCCACCAGCAATCAGTAGCACATACCACAATGCTGGGTGTGGTGGCTCACTCAGCACTCAGGAACGTGCATGTCTGAGTCACTAGTGAGCCCGTCAGTCAAGGTGCCAACCATGATACATCTCTGCTGCTGCAGCAGTATTTCCATAGGATGGGAAACTTCATTAGTGAAGCCCTCATGTGAGCATTTTAGGAAGAATATCAGGGTTGAAGATGAGACACAGTTGTTCAGGGATTTGCTAACACAGGCCAGCACTCAGTGGGATATGTGCATCACTTTGATACTAGATATGCTGATGTTGGTGAATCTGATAAACTGCATGGAATCTATGTTATTGACTCAAAGAAACTGGCTGGTTACAAATTACAAATGGATCGGTGCTAGGCTTCCCCCGGCAAACATCTATAAAAAGAAGCACCTCATACAGGGTACTGATCCAGCTGTGAGCAAATGGCGACTGACCAAATACAATGCAAGAATCACAGCCAAGATCATAGATGAAGGTTCAAGTTAAATGACAGCTGCAAAAGCTGGAGAAATTCTACTGGAAAGAAGCATCGTGGTCAGTGTTGCAGATCTCTGCGTGTGTGTCAGTAGCGTGACAGAATCTTGCACTGAGTGGCTGAAGAGTCAAAGTCACATGCTTTTCAGCTGCTCAATGTCCAATGTGAAAAATGACCTAACTCACATCCTTAGGTCTTTTTGAGAGTGACTAGAAAAGGACTTTGGGAACCAAGAGGCAGCTATGGCTAGCAGACCCCAGCAGAGCTTCAGGGAGGACTTCACGGGTGTCTGAGAGGCTCTCATGTGCCTGGTGCACCCACATGGCTAAAAGTCTGCCAAACGCACCATACATCACGCACAGTACATGGCAGTGGCACCGTGTGCCCTTCACAGAGATGCATCGGGGTTCCGTCCCTCACCCCTTGTCACTCTGCCCATGCTCATCTGCCCAAAGTCCACACACACCCACAGGACTCTCTTTTTTCATTCATTCCATCACAGAAAGCATTTTTGCAAGTCGACCCAAATCACCCCACAAGAAAGAGGAAATGAGGGTTATGGCATCATGTGCAACTTGATGAGCACAAGGGCAGGTCACCTACACTGGGAGCCATTGGGAACCTTCCCTTTATGGAAATGTCTCTCTCCACCTCACTGTCGCAGAGCTCAGTGTCTCTTCCCAGCAGGGTCAGTGCCAGCGTCAGGAAGACACTGTCAGCAGCCAACAGTCACTTCTCTGAACAATCCAGCGCCACGCACTTGACTGACAGAAGGTCTAGATAGATGTATAACATTTTCAGAAGCAGCGTGATTCTCAGGTGAGTTATTGGTATCAGCAAAATAACTCAATGTTAAAAGTTGCAAATAAAAACAATGCTTCCCTTTAGGCCCATTAGTCTTTTAAGTAACTGCATACTGCTGTAATAAAATTCCCTTTAAGCATGTAACTAGCTTAACCTTACCTCAAGCAATGACCACTTATAAATATAATAAATGTAAAAGCCTAGTATTTTTGTAACACAGAACAAGACTTATAGCTTCTTAATCATAAATGATTGTCCAAAGAAAATTTTAAAAACTCAACGGAGAACTAAGTTCATAATGCAAATGATGGAAGTTACTTTGCTGATATCAGAACGCACCAACTACCATCATGACACATAGTCTAAGAATGCAGGAACCTCTTCACAGTGTTGATTACCTGCTCATGCACTGGGACAGTCCATTATGTTGACTAATGGAACAATAACTCCAGTGCAGTGTCCCAGGTTGAGAACCACATGGGTTCTCTGTTTGCAGCTCGGCGTGGTCTAAATCCCACAAGTGACCCTGACATGGCCTAACACGGTGTCCACTCTTCAGTCCTCCCAGTTCAGTGAAATGAAAACAACTATATTTGAGTATTTTGTTTGGGTCGTTATTTTGCCAGGTCCTTTCAAGCAGAAGAATCCTAATGAAGTACAGGATATTATTTACATAAAGATGAGGTGATATTTCTAAAACAATAATACTTTTCAGAAATTTCTAATTACTTTGTAATTAAATGACTTAACCCCATGATTAAAGGTCTGCCTTTTCCAAAAGGAATCAGCAAGGGAAGAAAAAAGTTCTAACTACTTCTTTCTAATGAAAATATCTCTAAAGGATCTAATAACAGAAAGGGAACAAAATATACTACGGATGTCAAGGTATCTACTTAAATTTAGACTTTCTTGAAGAGCAATGTTAATAATATATACTCTGAGATCACAGGGTATACTTTTTATCATTTTGCAATAATAAAACTTCATTAACAGGGATATAAAAATTATAGCACCATGTCAAGGAATATGGATGCAATCAAATTAATTGAGATTATATCACAATCGTGATAAATCAGATATAGAACCTCACTAACCTTCATTTTATTATTTATCCTACACTTTTATGCAGAAAGTCAAAGGTTGCTTCCTGACAACATCTCAGAGAAAGATCATTAATATTAATACTGTTTTACAGAACACAAATTAAGAAAGCACTGAGCTCCTCCTCTCTACAGAGGACAAGGGGCAATGGCTTTAGCAAATGCACATAGTCTCTCTTCTCAGGGCCTTGCAGCCCCAGAAGGGAAAACAGTGTTTGAACAGCAAAGCTGTGGGTACAGCAGCCTCATGAGAATGGCAAGAGAACTATGGGAAAATTTAAATGATAAATGACAGACAATTATGAGGTCTAAGAAAAAGTTGGGCTAAGTCACAACATTTGAGGGAGGCTATAAAGTCTGGACCTTATTTCTGTATTCAAATAGATTGAGCATTTCAGCAACTACAGTTTGAAAGCAAGAGTCAAAGTGATACGATTATGTGACCCTGTCTGAATCTACATGCATTGGCTTTGTAAAGTTGTGATTCTACATGTATTGCTTCCTATGGCACACTCCAGACAGCAAGAAATGCTTAGCTTTTTTTTTTAAATTGAATTCTTTATTGGTACACTTTATGCACAGCTCACAATCACACACACCATTAGGGGATTTGTACCAGTATATGGCACAAGTTAATTCTCATTTTTACCCACAACCCAACCCACTCACAACCTCCCAGCCCTTATATACATGCTCTTTTCTTTTCTTTCGGAATCATAGTTACTCCTTCCCTTCATTACATTCCCACACCAAATTCCTTTTGGATATTTCCTATTTTACAAAAACTATCATACATTCTAGAACTCCTTTACATCTACAGGTTCTCATACCAAAGAAAAGATCCAGTATTTGCCTATCTGTGATCTATTTATTTCACTTATTACTGTGTCTTCCAGGTCTTCCAGGTGTATCCACTTGCGCATAAATCAATGAAACTTGTCATTCTTTATGGCAGAGTAATACTCCATTAATTTTTTTTAAAAAGCACATCTTCTTTATCCAGTCTCCAGTTGATGGTCATTTGGGTTGTTTCCAAGATTATGCTATCATGAACTGAGCTACTATGAACAAGGTTGTACATATGTCTTTCTGGTGTGATTTTTAAAATTCTTTTGAGTATATTCCTAGCAAAGAATTGCTTAGCTTTTATCTCATTTCATCCTTTTAGGATTAAAAAAATTAGACACAGTCAGGAATAGGAGAAACAGCTAGTTATGCTGGAGATGGGAGACATAGCTCATGGCTCTTAGCCTAGTTGTACAGTTGGCACAGAACTCGGGACTAGTGCCTCCCTCCCCGGATAGCTCAGATAGAACACAACCTAAGTCTCTTGTAAACTTTCACTTGTCAGCTGGAAAAACGTCCACAGGTGACCTCTCATACTTGCCACAAGAACATTAAGAAAATGTGTTCCCAATTCCGTACATTGATTTATCTTTGTCTATTAGGTGAAAGCATTAATTTTATTTTAGAGAGAATTAGAATTTCATCTCACTCCACAAAGAATGGCTGCAATTACAAAATCAACCAAAATAAATGCTGGTGAGGCTGTGGGGAGAAAGGAACCCTTCTCCACTGTTGGTGGGATTGCAGAC
This sequence comes from Thryonomys swinderianus, assembly GCA_004025085.1. NCBI lineage: Eukaryota > Metazoa > Chordata > Mammalia > Rodentia > Thryonomyidae > Thryonomys > Thryonomys swinderianus. The sequence continues at coordinate 9,490 of PVIC010041403.1, forward strand.
TTGTGCAGTCATTGTGGAGATCAGTTGGAGATTTCTCAGAAACCTAGGACTAGGGGTCCCATTTGACCCTGATATCTCCCTGCTAGGAATATACCCAAAAGAATTTTTAAAAATCACATGGGAAAGACAGATGTACACCATTGTTCATAGCAGCTCAGTTCGTGATAGCTCAATCTCAGAAACAACCCAAATGCCCATCCACTGGAGAGTGGATAAAGATGTGTTTTTTTATATAAAATGGAGTACTACTCTACCATAAAGAATGACAAGATTGATTCATTTATGTGCAAATGGAGACACCTGAAGGACACACTAATAAGTAAAATAAATAGATCACAGATAGGCAAATACCAGATCTTTTCTTTGATATGAGCACCTGTAGATGCAAATGAGCTCTAGAAAGTATGACAGTTTTTGTAGAATGGGAAGTTTCCATAGGAAATTTGGTGCAGGAATGTAAGGAGGGGAAGGAATAAATATGATTCTGAAAGAAAATAAAAGAGCATGTATATAGGGGGTGGGGATATGGGTAAAAATGAGAATTAACTTGTGTCATATACTGGTACAAATCCCCAATGTTACACGTGATTGTGAGATATATATAAATTGTACCAATAAAGAATTCAATTAAAAAACTGAAACCTTTAGGACATACTCATAAGTGAAATAAATAGGTCACAGATATGTAAATATATTTTCTCTGGTATGAGAAACTAAAGTTATAAATGTGTTCTAGAATGCATGGTTATATTATGAAAGAGTAAATATTCAAAGGGAAATGGGATTTAGGGGTAAATAATGAAGAAAGAAAAAAGTTCATGGTAAAAAAAAGAAATGATGCTTCTTATATAGGGGCTGGGGGAGGTGGAGTGAGTAAGGGAAGAGAAAAATGAGAATTAAGTTGTCATATACTGGTACAAATTCTCAATGTGGAATGTAATTGTTATGTGTATATATAATGTACCAATAAAATGTACCAATAAAAAATAGTAAAAAAAAAAACTGAAGTGTTTCACACTAAGATCAGGAACAAGACAAGGATGTCCACCATCACTGCTCCTGTTCAATATAGTGCTAGAAACATTAGCCACAGCAATTAGACAAGAGAAAGAATTAAAAAGAATAAAGATAGGAAAAGAAGAAGTTAAACTCTCATTATTTGCTGATGACATGATACTCTATCTAGAAGATCCTAAATATTCCACCAAACAACTACTAGACTTCATCACAAAATTTAGTAGTGTAGCTGGGTACAAGGTCAATGCTCAAAAATCAGTTTTATACTTACATAAATGGATTGAGAAAGAAATTGGGGAGTCAGTTCCTTTCAAAATAGCACCCAGAAAATGAAATATCTAGAGTCGATCTAACAAAGGAGGTAAAGAACCTCTACTCTAAAAAGTACAACACTCTGAAAAAGGAGATTGAAGAGGATATCAGAAAAAAGAAGGACATCCCATGATACTGGATAGGAAGAATCAACTTCATCAAAATGGCTTTACTCCCACAACTACTATATAGATTCAATGCAATTCCAACTGAAATCCCGGCAGCATATTTCACAGATCTAGAGAAAATCATCCAAAAATTCATCTGGAACCACAACAGACCCAGAATAGCAAAAGCAATTCTAGGAAACAAGGACATGGCAGGGAGTATCACTATCGCTACTTGAAAATTGACTACAAAGTCACTGTGATTAAAACAGCATAGTGCCAGTGAAGTAACAGACCTGAGGATCAGTGGAACAGATTATAAGATCCACAAATAACTCCAGATACACTAAGCCTTTGACAAAAGAGCCAAACATACTCAACAGAAGAAAGATAGCCTCTTTAACAAATGGTATTGGAAAAACTCCCAAAGACTAAAGCTAGATCCATCTCTTTCACATGTACTAAACTACAATCAATGTGGATTAGAGAACTAAATATTAAAGCAGAAACTAAACCTGCTGCAAAACAGGGTAGGTGATACCCTTGGAAATATTGACTTAGGAAAAGACTTTATGAACAAAACTTCTATAGTACAAGAACTAGCAGAAGAGATCAACAAATGTGATCTCATCTTATTAAAAAGCTTCTGCACCAGGTGTGGTGGCTCACACCTGTAATCCCAGCGCTCGGAAGGCAGAGACAGGAGGATTGCTGAGTTCAAGGCTTGCCTGGGCTACATAGTGAGCTCAGGGCCAGCCTGAACTACAAAGCAAGACCCTGTCTCAAAAAAAAAAAAAAAAAAAAAAAAAAAAAAAAAAAAAAAAAAAAAAAAAAAAAAAAAAAAAGCTTCTGCACAGCAAAAGAACCCATAGGCAGAGTGAAAAAACAACCAATAATATGGAAAAATCTTTTCCAGTTGTTCTACAGACAAAAGGCTACTATCCAGAATACATAAAGAGTTTTAAAAAAAATTAGCCCCCCTATTTTAAAGACCCAATTCAAAAATGGGAATCTGAAATGAAGAGACACTTTTCAGAGGAAGATGTAAAGGCAGCTAAGAAGTATATGAAGAAATGCTCTATGTCATTGGCCATGCGAGAGCTGCAGATGAAAACAACACTGAGATTTCATCTCACTCACAAAAAATAGCTGCTATTTTGAAATTAGCCAGCAACAAATGCTGGTGAGATTGTGGAGAAAAAGGAACCCTTCTTCACTGTTGGTGGGAATGTAGACTGGTACCACCATTGTGGAGATCAGTGCAAAGATATCTCCAAAAACTAGAATTAGAGGTTTCATTTGACCCTGCTATTCCCCTGCTGGGCATATACACAAAAGAATTACAAGATTCATATCACAGAGACATATGTGCACCCATGTTTATAGCAGCTTAGTTTGTGATAGCTGTCTTAGAAACAACCCAAATGCCCATCAACTCTAGACTGGATAAAGAAAATGTGGGTTGTTTTTTTTATAAAATGGTGTCTTACTCTGCCATAAAGAATGATGAGATTGAGTCATTCATTTATACTCAAAAAGACATTCATTAAGGACATACTCATAAGTAAAATAAATAGGTCACAGATGTGTAAATATCATGTCTTTTCTCTGGTATGAGAAACTGAAGTTGTAAATGTGTTCTAGAAGGCATGAACAACATTGTGAAATAGTAAATATTCAAAGCGATATGGGGTCCCAGGGTAAATAATGAGGGGAAAGAAAAAAAATGATGTTTAAAAAAGCAAACAAAGCTTTTATATATAGGAGTGGGGGTTGTAGGATGGGTAGGGGAAGGTTTGTAATTGTGATGTGTATATATAATGTACTGATAAATTAGATTAAATTTTAAAAAAAATGTCAAGCACACATCCATGCAATAAGGAAACGCAGTTGCGGTAATAGGGTGATGGGGAGACATGCTCGAAGAAGGTGCATTCCAAGAAAGATGGAAATGTGGCATAAACAGAAAAGTGATGTTGAGTGACAAGAAAATAGAAAACAGACTGGTAAACCAGGCTTTCAGATTTTACAATATGTGGAGCCTGCTCAAGTACCTCTCACTAAGTCTCTGAATACGACTGACAAGAATGATTGACAGGGATATGCCTGGCCCGGAATTCACTCTAAATTTTATCCATGGGACACATTTCATACATACAAACCTTTAAGGAGCTTCAGTTGGGCAAAGTGTTATTCATGAGATCTGACATACATGTGCTCTGGTCTGGAACTTCAGAGATTTCCTGGGCCTCAATATTTTATTTTCTGCTTCTCTTAGAATAGTGTTACTGGCATCAGCCTGAGCTATTGTCCAAATTCAGGTGAGTGCAGGAGGATTCTCCTCCCAGCCCCCAAGGTGCTACCTGTTTTAATGCCAGTTCTCTACAAAAATTATAAGGCATGTCAGAAATTAAGAAAACACATAGTTGGAAGAGGTGGGCTTATTTCAGACAGATACATATATTGTAATTATTAGAAGTTAAAATAACTATGATCAATTAAATTAATGCTAATAGTTAAAATTTTAAAAGCAAAAAAGTAAAAACAGATTTGGAAGTTCTTAGTTACACAGAAATTCAAAATATTGTAGCCTAATTTTTTTAAAATGTCTCCAGGGGCTCATGAACAGACACAACACAGAAATTAGTCAACTTGAGGAAACATCAGTAGAAATGTTCTCAGCTGAAATACAAACTAAAAAAATGAAAAATATGCAAAATAAAAGATAGAATAAAGCATCTAAAACCTTGGGTAGAATTTCAAAAAATATAATACATACATGATTGGAATGCCAAATGACGCAAGGGAACATAGCAGAAGAAATATTTGACCAGTAATTGTAATAAGAAATCCAATATTAACAAAATACCAAACCACAGATCCAAGAAGCTTAGAGAAAACAGTGTCTAGGCATATCATTTTCAGAATGCAGAAAATCAATTACAAAAAAATAGATGAAGTCAGGAGAGAAAACTACATTACCTACAGATCAGGTATTGAAAGTTGGGGAAGTGGTGGCATTGACTCTTCCTTAAATGTCTTGTGGAATTCAGCAGGGAAAACATCAAGACTAGAACTTTTCTTTGTTGGTAAGTTTTTAATTAGGTTTTCAATTGCCCTGATTGATAGTAGGGTGTTGAGAATTTTTATTTCTTCTTCATTCAACTTGGGGAGTTCTTTTGTGTTCTGTACATTTCTTTTGTGTTTTCCATCTTATTGGAGAAGTTCTCAAAGTAGATACATGCTGATTATCTTTTAGATTTCTGTTGGACCTGTTGTGATTTTCCCCTTTTCATTCCTAAGTGCATGGATTTAGGCCTTTTCTTTTCTTTGTGAGATTGGCTAATTTATTTGCCAACCGCATTTATTCTTTCAAAGAAACAACTCTTTGATTTCTTGATTTTTGGCATAGTTCTCTTAGTTTCCATTTCATTAATTTCTGCTCTGATCCTTATGATTTTCTCCCTTTATGAGGGGTTTATCTTGCCTCTCTTTTTCTAGGACCTGGAGGTTAAGCATTAGGTTGTTTATTTGAGCTTACTCTGTTTTCCAAGTATAGGCATCCACTGCCATGAATTTTTCTCATAGCATTGCTTTCATTGTGTCCCATAAATCCCTGTATGTTATATTAGCATTATCATTTAATTATAGAAACTGTCTAATTTCTTTTTTTTTCTTTTGTGACCCATTGGTTGTTCAGGAGAGTGCTCTGTGAACTAGTGTATCATTTATTTTGGAGAATGACCTACATGCAGTTGAGAAGAATGTGTATTTTGGGTAAAAATGTGGGTTTTTAATAAAATGGAATATTACTTAGCCATAAAGAATGATAAGCCTGAGACATTTACAACTAAATGGATGCACACTGAGGGCAGAATCCCATTAGTGAAATATATAGTACACACATGTGTAAATACTGAAGCATTTCTGTAAATGTAATCATTTCTTAAAACGTGAGTGAGGACCAAAAGTTATAATAGATACAGTAAAATGGGAGGAAATTTTCAAAAAGGGAAGGCGAACTGGGGAAGGGGGGCAGGGGAGGGAAAAGAAGGAAAAGGAAAAATTATAGATAAGAAGGCAAGGCAGAAACAAACCTTATGTACATGCAGAGAGGAGAGGTTAAAAGAATGAGAAAAAATAAGAATTAAGATATATCACATACAGGTACAAATTCTCAGTGATGAATGTGATCATAAATTCCACCTAAATCCCAATAAACTAAAAAAATTTCAAAAAGAAAGTAGGGGAATTTGTACAGAACACATTCAAGTTAGAAGACACTGGTAAGAACTGTGTAAGTGATGAAAAGAGAAAAACTTTAGCAACACAAAACTGTACAGAGAACTCATTCTCAAAAGTGAAGAAAACACAGCATAATTATTGGACAAACAGAGGAAGAGGGATCATCTCCTGCAGACCTGCTCTGCAGGAAATGTTAGAAGTTCTTCAGGTAGAAAGAAAGCAACAGCGGTCAGGAAATGGCTACAAAATTTACAAAAAGAAACTTCTTTGTTTTTGTACTTCTTTGGTGTAAAGGACAGTTGAACGTAATCATCAAATACTGCATTGCATACATATATAGCACATGGATAGGTGAAATCTATGATGTCATTGTTGTAAAGGTGGGGTGAAGAGTTTGGGCTGCTTTCATATATCCCACTCCTCCATGTGCTATAATGTTAAATGATGCACTGTTATCTGAAGGTACATTTGGACTACCTGCTAATACTATATATTATAAATTATAGGGTAGCTACTAAAATATATAAATGAAATGAATATGTTAATAAAGGGGTTAAAGGGAATAAATACAATGCTCAATTAAAGCAAGAGTGGAAAGAAAAAATGCTCTCAATAGAAAACAGTTACAAACTGGAAACCATGTGAGTAAATCATCTTAATGAATTTAAACCAATAAAAAGCAGAAATTGTCTGCACGTATTTACAAAATGTTATCTATAAGAAATTCATACCAGAAAGACAAGTTAAAAGTAAATAAAGTCAATATATAAAAACACTATACTAATCACAAACAAAATAGAAATGCAAGTTGTTTTAGTTTCAGAGACCAGATTTCAAAAAAGAAGTTACCATGGATAAAGGACATTTAATTATAAGAAGGAGTTAAGTTTCCAAGAAGATGTAGTAATCCTACGTGTAGTACTCCTAAGTACTTGATAACAAAGCTTTGTAAATGTGAAACAAAAACTGACAAAACAAAGAAACAAAAAAAAATCTATGTCACCAGAGCCAAAGAAAAAGACAGCCACTCCTGTCTTTTAGTAATTGATACATCTTGCAGGCAGAGTC
>PVIC010041404.1:0-16251 GCA_004025085.1 Thryonomys swinderianus
ATACATCCCACATGGTAACAAGCAGAAAAAAGGGCAGCAGTAATTCTAGTCTCTGACAGTCACTGAGCAGACCATTCATGCAGCAATTATACTGTAAGTGTATTATTCCACCTGTCTGCTCTCGCTTAACTTTCATGACTCCCCTATATAGGAGGCCCTGCCATCAAGCCCTTTCACAGATGAGAAGACTAAGAGAAGTTAAATAATTTTCTTGGTCTCACAGCAGGAGGTGGAGAGCCAGGCTTCAGACATGGGTAAGGTAAGCCCTCACATGCCTGGGCTAGCATGCTCTCATGACTGTGTTACTTCTTTCAACTTATTCTTAGCTGATGCGTAAAAATATAAAAATTATACATAGAAAGAGGATGCCATGTAATGTCCCAATATGTGGATACACTAATGTTTAAAGCAAGTTAAACATATCTATCTCTTAATTTATTCCTTTTTTTATAGTGAAACTTTCAAAAATCCTTTCTCGTGTCTTTTTGAAGTGCATGGTTCATTAGTGGTACTGTGTAACTCAGTACACACTGATAACTCAGTCACCCATCACTCTCTTATGACTCTGTTTTTAAAAACTTAACTAATGCATTTATTTATTTTGCACTGCTAGGGACTGAACTGAGGGTGCACTGTGCGCCCCTGCCCCTTCTTTTTAAATTTTTATTCGGGGCCTCTCTGGGTTGCCCAGGTAGGACTTGAACTTGTGATCCTCCTGCCTCAGCCTCGTAAGTAGCTGGAATTATGGGCCCCCACCACAGCACCCCAGCTTCAGTTGTTATTTTGAACTCACTGCCTGGTGTGTCAATGAATGGGTGAGGTCAAGGGAAGCCTGCCAGTCCCCCTGTTTGGGGTGATGGGGAGACCTGGCCACACTGTACCTGGTGAAATCCTCGAATCTCCTGAAGGCGACCATGGCCCCCATGCGCTGGCACAGTGGGGAGAAGCCGCTGTCCATGAAGAGCTCCGTGCTGTGCCTCAGCAGGTCAGGGTTGGTGATGCTGATGGGCACTGTCATCCTGCAGGGTGAAGGCGAGGGGAGGATGAGGCCACTGCTTCAGCCTGAGCTCTCAGAGCTACTGCTTTAGGGGGCAGCTGGACAGTCTCCAAAGTGAGGCTAAACCAGGGGCCAAGGAGTCTCCCTGATCCCTCTGGGCCTGGTGTATGGTAGGAGCCCAATAAGTGGATGGATGAACGATGTGTACATCCAAATCCAGGCCCAACCTGTGCCCCAGGAAACTCCAAAGCGGTGAAGAGAGACACACAGAAAATGAGTCCCTGCATTGTACCCCCCTATAGAGCCCAGCCTGGGGCAGGGGAGAGGAGGCAGGCTCGGCTCTGGGGACACTCCAGGTCTCTGGTTCCCCCTTCACCGACTCTCTCTGGGCATAAGGCGGCTGCCTATTCAAGGCTAGATGCCCACTGATCGCAGGCTTGGAGGCTCACAGGGAGCAGGTCCAAACAGGCGATCTGGACCCGGGTCCTGGAATCAGATGTAAGGAGGGTGTTTTGATGGTGTGTAGAAAAGCATCAGCACAGAGCCTGAGCTCTCTGTAGGAGGGAGACCTGCCTACAAGGTTGGCTCTTGGCTGGCATCCAGGAATGTGAATTCCTATGTGGCAAGGGTGGTTTGCTATGTCTAAACTGTGCGTGCAAACAGAGTGACTTATGCTGAGCACCTACTTTCCCCGGGGCCTGGGGTCCTGGGACCAGGCAGAGATGCCCCCATGACCAACTGCCAACAAAGCGTGCAGGTTTTGGTCCCTAGTGAGCCAGGAACCATTATTGACATGTGCTGTCACATGCATTGCTGGGGGAATCAGTGTGTCCAGTGTTGATCCACTAGGGGGCAGCTCAGAGGTGGTGCCTGCTCTCCCCTTGACCTCACCCATGAGCCGCATTGCCTTTGCTAATTCTGCTTTGGATCCTTGTACTGTAATAAGCCAGAACCATGTACATCACCATACACTAAATACAGAGGGTCCTGTCAGCAAATCATCAAACCTGGGTGGGCCTGCGGACCCACAGCTCAGGCGCATGTATCCCTGTCCAGTCCTTCTGGAATCGTGACCAGCTTCCCTTGTCCATATAACTAAATCCAGAGGTCACAGAGCCACTCTCAGCATGACTGTATTCCGACTGACTTTGGTTCATACACTACTAAGTGCATGAATTAGCTACTCAAATTGAAAAGTCAAAGGATTTCAGATTTTTAAAAATCTAGATATCGCACATGCTCCTGGGGATGATGGTTCTTCGGGGCAACAGTACATGGACTACAATTTAGCCCCTCTGGCCATACAGCCAGCTCCTACCCAACCTGCTCAGAATGACTTGGAACCCTGAAGCTGCAGGAAAAGCTGTCCTTGGGCCTCTCCGAGGATCTCAGTGAGCCAGCTTACCATGTACCTTGCTCTACGGACACAGGTGCTAGGGGAGACCAGGCCTTCCTGGGTGGGAGTTTTCACTCACTGTGCTCCTTCCCAGAGGCCACAAGGGTCTGTGCTCGATCAGCTACAAGCCAGCACTCATAGACCGCAACAACAAAGACCTTCAACCTGGGCCAGGAATCCCTCTGGGAACCTCACTGTCTCTCTGGGCTTGCATAGGACCCTGCTTCCCATTCTGGGCTAGCTGGCAATAACCTGAGTACAGTTTAGGTCTTTCCCAACACGCATTATGTGATGCAGAGCCCTTGGGACCACCCTTCCTTCCTGAGCTAACGAAACTAGCAGAGAAGAGCGCTCCTTCTTAGGAGCACCAGTCTGAAAATGTCTACACCACATCTCCGGCTAAACCCTAAACAACCTTAGGCTAGAAGTAAGATAAGACTTTTCTCACAGCTGGAGAAAACATCACAATCATTTCTTAGGAAATAAGAACAGGAAAATAAACAGTGAACACAGAATGCAGTGCTTCACAGGGAAGGCCTTCTTTTCTCCAACCATAATCCCTTTCTTCCAAAAATCAGTGGAAAGAGAGATTTACTTTTTTATTTTTATTTTTTGAGACAGGGTCTCACTTTGTAGCACAGGCTGGCCCTGAGCTCACTATGTAGCCCAGGCAAGCCTTGAACTCAGCAATCCTCCTGCCTCTGCCTCCTGAGTGCTGGGATTACAGGCATGAGCCACCACGCCCAGCCAAAATTTATTTATTTTTAATCCCACCAGGCCAGGAAAATCTCTTCTGAGGAGAAACTCGAACCTTACAGCCTGTAGAGATAGAAGATCTGATCTGCAGAATTCCCAAATCATGTGACACCACTGTGGCCACAAGCAATGTCTTTGGGAAACCCTACAAGGACAGGAAACAGGGGAACCAGGAAGAGTGAAAGGGAATGCTATGGACCTCAGGGAGACATAATTACTTTAAGCAAGGTGTCACTCTCCACCCGACCAGCAGGGGCATCAGGTCCTAAAACCCATTTTAATGGGGTAAAAAAGAGACCGTGAGCCGGCGCCGCAGATACAATGACGACCACAGTGGGGAGCTCGACGGAGCTCATAAAGCTACAGCTTTTGAGCCAACACCTGTGCTCCTCCTGTCCCTGATTTCTACGTACTCTCCACTCAAGCACTATGGAAAGAATTCAAACAAGATCATGACTTCTGCTTTGATCCCTTCTTTCCATCAGTGAGCAGCACAGCCTTTGTTCAGTGAATTCCCCAAGGCCTTTATCTGTAAAATGGAGATGAGAACACACTTCCGGTCAACAGCCAGAGCTGAATGCAAGAGGGCTACAGAAGCACTGAACAATGCCTGGCCATCAGCATGCTGTCACACACTAGTAATAGTAGTCTTAGGCATGATCATCACAGGGTGCTGACACCCATAACTATCTTTGTGTCAGGACTAACCCAAATGTTGTAGTGCCTTATCTCTCATTTACTCTTCACAATGATCTAGGTCACCACTAGAACTTTCTTTGATGGTGGAATGTTCTAGAACTTCACTGTCCAATATGGCAGCCACATGAATCCCATGTGGCTACCAAATTTTTTAAATGTAGCTTCTGTATCTGAAAGACTAAATTTCTTCTTTTCATTTTAAAAAATTTATTTATTAAATTTGACACATTTGAGGATGAACTCAGGGTCTTCACACTGAGCTACATACCCAACCTTTTTTTCTGTTTTTCTTTTTATCTTTGAGATAGGGTCTTGTGTAGTAGCTAAATTGCTCAGGCTGGGCTGGAACTTGTGATCCTCCTTTCTGCCTTAGCCACCCAGAATGCTAGGCTGATAAGCATGCACCACCACAGCTGCCTCATTTATTTTAATTCAGAGAGGCACATGTGGCATTTGGTTACCACACTGGATGGTGCAGGTATAGAAGAAAGGCATGATTTTTTTTTTTTTTTTTTACTTTGTAGATGACAGCATACTGCTATGTGGAATCCAGTGGGGAAGGGGTTTCCCAGGTGCCTTCCCAGCAACATTCCCAGATATCCTTGATGGATCCCTTCAGAGCAGGACTACAGTGAGCAAAGAAACCAGGTGGGTACCATTGCATACCGGTTCGGATGGGAAGAGGGCAGCATGAACTGGAATTCCACTACACAGGTGCAATCTGGGAGCTCCCGATGCTGAAGGCTGTTTAGCTCATAGGCGATGTAGCCCCTCCGCACGTAAACCTGACAGAGCAGAAGCAGCACAGTGGACAGTCAATGGTTGCCAGAGTGTTCTACAGTCCCAGAAAAATTCAGTCTGAAGGGACGCCAGAAATGATCTCTACACAACCCCTGCGCAGGCCCAAAGAACATTTTCACAAGGTTTGATAAACTTTCTGTGAAGAACTACATAGCAAGTATTTTTGGCTTCGTGGGATGTATCATCTCAGCTGTAGCCAGTACATTCTGCTGTAGGAGCATGAAAACAGCCTGAAGATTAAGTAAATGGATGGGCACAGCTTTGCCTCAGTAAAGCTTTCTTTACAAATCAAGGAGTGGACCTGCCAACCCGTGCTTTAGAGCCGCTCTGACCACCAGAAATACAACACAAGCCACATAATAATAACTTTCTAGTAGCCAAAAAGGAAATTGGGGGAGGAAACTAACAGCTAGAAATAATTGTAATAGGGCTGGGGATGCAGCTCAGTGGCTCCATGCCTACCTTGCAAGCACAAGAGCCCCAGTTCGATCCCTTGCACCGCCAAAAATAAAAATAATAATTGTAATAATATGTTTTATTTCCTCCACAAATATCATTTCAACAAGTAACTGATATAAGAAATTAGGTAGGTTTCTTACATTCTTCCCCCACTCTAAGTCTTTGGAATTCAGCCCAGCTTAATACAGACAAGTTGCATTTTACGTGTTGACTGCCCACTCGAGGTCAGTTGCTGCTGTACTGGACAGTGATGTTTTAGAGTGTAAACAGTAGAAATTCTTCAAGTGAATGGGAATACAGGGGCTATGTGGCAAGAATTAGCCTAGTAGGTCTAATCGGTGTTTTTGAAGACCTTCCAGCACAGCCCTTGCTAGTATCAGGGAACTAGGGGAGGATTCCCAGCCTTCCCTGATGAGAAAGATGTGAATAACATGGTTCTCACTGAACTTAGGTGCTTTTTTTTTTTTTTCCCAGAGCTTAGTAGCAAAAGGTGAATCTAAAACCAGTCCTGGACCCACAAAAATTGGGCACAGAATGGCTGTGGAGGTGCATGCCTGTAATCTCAGCATTCTGGAAGGCTGAGGGTGGGAGCTCATGAGCCTGGGCAGTTTAATAACTTAGCCAGAACCTGTCTCAAAAAAGAAAAGAAAAGAAAAGAAAATACAGGTACTAAGTTCCATATGCTTCCCTGGTAGACTATGCATGCACTATCGCAATTCATTGCTGGAGGAATTCAATACACCCTACGTGTTTACTAGGAGATGACCCTTGGGAGCTTGTGCCTGGTGTTCATCCCATCACCCCCCACACACCCTCTGCTAATTGTGGTTCGCATGCTAAATCACAGCTTTGAGGATAATTATATCCTGATTCCTGAGTGTTCCAGCAAGTCACTAAATCTGGGAATGCTCCTGGAGACACTGAGGGCAGGGACAAAATCTTATTGCCTCAGGAGGCTGAGACAGACCTTCTGTTTGCAACGTTCTTGGATCGGGAAGAAAAGGTTGAGTCACATCAATAACTGTCCTGGACAAAATGATGTCATGTACAAAAGCATCCTAGAAATACTTCTAATACACATAAATAGGATTTTACACTTTTTTGTTTCATTTTGCTTTTGTTTTTGTGGTACTGGTGGTTGAACCAAGGGTCTATGGGCTGAACTACAGGCCCAACCCTTTTTAAAAAATATTTTTAAAAAATTTTTAAATATCAAGATAGGGTCTCCCTATATTGCCCAAGCTAGGCTTGAACTTGTGGTCCTCTTGCCTCAGCTTCCTTGAGAGCAGGGTTTATAGGTGTGCAGCACTATGCCTGGTTAGATGTCACACTTTAAAAAGTCAACAATGATAAATTGTATTGGGTCTCACTGTTGGAAACCGAGAGTGAGGCTTGAGAAGGATTCTTTCAAAATGAAACAAAAAACTGCAAGCCCCGTGGCTGTCCTATCCTCACAGGTCGAAACGGTCTTCATCAGGTCCCAGCCAGCACTTCTGACTTAGGGTGGTGGGTGACTCGCACACAGGACCCAGCCAGGCTGAGAAGATATAACATCACCTCTACTTCCTGCAAGAGCCGATAACCCAGAATCCCTGAAGCTACCCCTGAATTGATGGCCCCTGAATTTGGGGAGGACAGAGCAGGAGCAAGTCCACCTGACACTACTGTGGTTTTTGTGACTGGACATACCCTTCTCGTGGGTAACCTTAAGTGGCCACCTATGATCCTCTGGCTCCCACAGCTCCCGGCACAGAAAGGCTTTCAGGGGTACTGAATGCACATGAGTGGAAGAGCTTGAATGAGGCACCTCAGCCTCGGCCCCATGGTTAGTGTGTAGTTGTGCCCCGCCTGCAGGGGGCTGCAGTGACAGGACACAGCCAGCAGGACCAGCATGGACTTTGCACCAATGAATCCGAGCTCCGCCCTTCCTTGCTGTGTGACCTTGAGCCTCTCTGAGCCTCAATTCCTTCCTCTGGAAAGTGGGCACAATAACATCTCCCACCTTGCAGGGAGGATGGTAAGATCACATTTGCTAGGCCCGTGGCCTGGGGTCAGGGACATGGGCGGGCAGTGGCTGCTCAGCGGCACAGGGACCCCCGGTCCTATGCTCCTTACCTCCAGCGACGCCTTGCAGACGACCTTGTTAGCGTGGTAGAAGAAAGTGGGCAGCACATCAAATATGGTGGTTTCGGAAAGTATTAGTTTCTATAGGAGATGGAAAAGAGGACATGTCACAGCGGGGGAGTGTGAACCAGCAGCTGGGGTGGGGCTGGGGGAGAAACTGAGTATGTTGCGATCACTAATCGTAGCCAGTGTGGCCAGCATGGATGCAGCTCCACACCCCCCCTTTCCGGAGCCTCCTTACCACCCCAAGGAGCCCACCCCAGGGCTCAGAGCCACACAGGCACACCTTGAGGGCAAGAGGAGCTCCAGCCCCCAAGACCCGCCCGGGGACACGGGAAGGAAGCAGAGGCCTCACCTTGAGGTTTTCGGGGCAGAACTGGTGGCCATACATGTCAATGGCAGACAGGAAGATGGACTCCACCTGGTTGTGCCTCAGTTCATAGGAGGGGAGGTGGGAGGCGATCAGGACCTGAGGGGAAGGGAACGGAGGGCTGGGTGAGGGCACCGCACACCGGGGCCCCACCCCACCTGGAGACACTACCTGTCTGGCTCTGAGGGCCACTTTGCAGTGTTCGCTCTTGCTCAGCTGGGTGAGCTCATTGAGGATGGAGGTCAGCTCCTCTGACAGGGAAGGGTCTGGGCCGCACAGCTCATCCTGTGGGGACAAAATCAGAATCCACACGACTCTTCTCTGCAGAGAGCGATGGGGCCCTAGTCTCTCACCTCAGCCCTGGGCACAGCTACCCCCAGGAACTCAAAGTCTGTTCTAAAGCACACCCAGCGCAGGGACATATCCCCTGTCCCTTCCTACAGCATGCTCCCCTGCTTCCTTCACTTGTCCACCCACACATCTACTCTAACACATGACCTCAAGTCCTGGTGATAAGAAAAATATTGGGCTGGGATTTAGCTCATGGAGCTGCACCTGCCTGGCAAGTACAAGGTCCTGAGTTCACTCCCCAGTACCAAAAGAGAGAGATAGAGAGAGAGAGAGAGAGAGAGAGAGAAGGAGGGAGGGAGGGAGGGAGAGAGAGAGAGGGAGGGAGGGAGAGAGAGAGAAAGGGAGAAAAGAAAAATATAACTCCCTATTTGTATTACAGGGTGAGTGACACTTATTTGAAAAGCTTGGGACCAGAAGTGTTTTGGATTCAGTCTTTCAGATTATGGAATATTTGAATATATAATCAGCTATCTCCAAGATCCTGGTCTAAATTTGAAATTCACTTGTGTTTTATATTTATCTTATGCACACAGCCTAAAGGTAATTTCAGACAGTATTTTTAGTGCACCTTCATTTTCACTGTGACCCGTCACAGGAGGTTAGATGTGGAATTCTCCACTCGTGGTGTTACGTTGGTGTCAAAAAGTTTCAACTTTGGAGCATTTCCCATTGAGATTTCTGAATCAGAGATGCTCAACTTGTGTTATTCAGAGCCGGTGGTTAGCAGGTGCTTATGACACACTAGACAAGCAGCTGGTCCTTTCACACACACTTCCCCAGACTCTCCCAGTGTTCTGGGGGTTAGCATCATGATGTCTGTTTTACAGATGAGGAAACTGAGGCTCGACAAGACATGATACCTTGTCCCAATGTAACTGAGCATGTAGTATTAAAAGTCAGTATGTTGGGCCGGAGGGTTGGCTCAGTGGTTCCGGCGCCTGCCTCGCAAGCGCAAGGTCCTGAGTTCAATCCCCGGTAACCACATATAATGCTGGGCGTGGAGACACGCCCACCACCAATCAACACCGCATACCACAATGCTGGATGTGGTGGCTCACGCCTGTAACCCCAGCACTCGGGAGGCAGAGACAGGAGGATTGCTGAGTTCGCGGTGGCTTGCCTGGGCGCCATAGTGAGCTCAGGGCCAGCCTGAACTACAAAGCGAGACCCTGTCTCAAAAAGCAAAAAAAAAAAAAAAAAAAAAAAAAGTCAGTATGTTGAAAATCTTTGTACTTATCACCTTGACTCACAAATTGGTAAACTTTAGCACAATAGCACATTTGATTTTGGTGTAATAAGAATACCTGCATATTCTCTGTCTCTCACACACATACACATGTCCCTTTTTTGAAAGTCAGTTACAGACATCGCGATTCTCTACATTATTTCAGCACATACCTCCTTGAGAAAAAAAGATTCTCCTACCTATATGTAGAACCGATAAAACAGCAAAGAAATTGAATGTGAAACCAATAATATTATCTAATAAACAATCTACATGTAAGTTTCCTGTTGGGGAAGTGTTCAGAAAACTAGCAGCTGGACCTCACCTCCAGAGACTCTGATTTAAATGAAAAAAGGGGGTTTGGGTTTCTGGCATCAAACCAGAATTTTTTTTTTTTTTGCTTTTTGAGACAGGGTCTCGCTGGCCCTGAGCTCACTATGGCGCCCAGGCAAGCCACCGCGAACTCAGCAATCCTCCTGTCTCTGCCTCCCGAGTGCTGGGATGACAGGCGTGAGCTACCACATCTGGCATTGTGGTATGCGGTGTTGATTGTTGATGGGCGTGTCTCCACGTCCAGCATTATATGTGGTTACCAGGGATCGAACTCAGGACCTTGCGCTTGCGAGGCAGGCGCCAGAACCACTGAGCTAACCCTCCGGCCCCAAACCAGAATTTTTTAAATCATACCCTCTGTCCCTGCTATGATTAGCATGTGCAGCCAGGTTAACACTTTCTGTACAAGGAGATTATTAAATTATTCTTCATAAAAATACCAATATTTACATACATGTCTTATCAACACATTAGCTATCCTATAAGCGATAGCCTGTATTCAGCCACTGAATGTTTTTCTACAGAGTCTGCTGAAATATTGAATATATACTTCAGTAGTTTGCTGTACTAATAAATGTCTGGAAGCTCATGGCCACCACTTTAAGCGGGTCTTGTAGAGGCTGAAGGTAACTTGGATTAATAAGTGATATCTCAATAAATTTAATATTAAAACACTGGCAAGTTTTTCCCGGTATATATATTTTTTGGTGGGCTCTGTATATGCAGTTTTATAGGAATATAGTCACTTTCACTTATTTACACAGTGCCTGTGGGTGACAGGGATAGAACTTACAGAGGGGAATACCTGTAACTGAGCCTCTATGACCAAAACTCTGAAATATTGGCCATCTGGGGGCCCTTTATGGGAAAACAACTTGCCAGCCCCCATGCTACAAGCCAAGTGCAAGTCTCTCCTATTCTGTGAATCATACATCTTCCAAATAAGTCATCCAGGGTCCATTACTAGGGGAAAATGTCTTTACACAAGAGTGCTAGCTGTTAAGGAGAAGTTTTTTTAACTACAAAGGACTGCTAATTGCTACCTCACAGGGAAAGAAATAAGCATGAAGAAACCTCTCCCTTTTCAAAAAAGACAAAATAGAAGATGTCTTCCAAGGCCCCTCAAGTAACACAATATGCCCTGAACAACAGTTTATGACTCTGGAGCCAGACCGTGAGTTCAAATCTGAACAGCACTGAACCTGCAAGCTGTGTGACCCTGAGCAAATACCTTTACCTTTCTGTACTCTGCTGTAGGAAGGTAAGGACAGTACCCCACCTATAAGGGTTGCTGTGAGAATTAGAGGAGCTAATACTTCTTTGTAAAGCACTCCCAGAGCCAGGCACAGAGCGGGTGCTTGGTGAGCATGAGTCATGATCTCCCCAGGGGTCAGCAAACCCCACCCACTGCCTGTTGTCACAGGGTGGTGCACAACAAGCCCACTCACCCTGCTCAACAGCAGACAGAGCGCCGGACACAGACCGAGAGTTCAGGCCTGCAAATCTACAATAGTGACTTTCTGGCTCTTTCTACAACATGTATGGACCCCCAGTCCAGCCCGGCCTTGGGGTGCAGGGCCCCTTCCTGCTTACAATCAGCATGATCACAAGCTGGTTCTTCTTGGCCACCTGCGCATGGGAGAAGATGCAGTTGAGCACGTGGGACATGTCGGGCTTGAACTGCTCCCTGAGGTTTATCACACACTTGTCAAAGTGTGCTGTAGGGGAGACAAAGACCGCACAGAGCTGAGCTTGGGCTTCTCCCCACCGGCCCTGCCACCGTCAGGGCAGGCTCAGGGCAGGCGGCGTAGCTTGCCTTGCTGGAAATGGTTCTCTACTTGCAAATATCTTCGCAGGAGATCCAGCACCACGGCTTTCATGTAGCCTCGGGTCCCGCTGCGGTACCTGGGGAGAGGGAAGGCAGCCTGTTAATGAACGTGCTTCGGATGCTGAAGCATCCAATAGCTTAGGAGTCTTTTTTTTTTTAATTTTTATTACTATTATTTTTTAGCACTACTGGAGAACTGAATCCAGGATCTTTGTATTGAGCTATATCTCCAGTCCACTTTTATTTTTTACTTTGAGACAGGGTTTTGCTAAGTCACTAAATTGCCCAGGTTGGGCTTGAACTTGCAATCCTCCTGCCTCAGCTTCCTCAAGTGCTGAGAATACAAGCATCAGGCACCATCCTTGAGTGTTCTTATTCTTTTATGGTTTTAAAAAGGGGGAAACAGCCGGGTGTGGTGGCTCATCCCTGTAATCCCAGCACTCGGGAGGCAGAGGCAGGAGGAGTGTTGTGAGTTTGAGGCTTGCCTGGGCTATACAGTGAGCTCAGGGCCAGCCTGAACTGCAAAGTGAGACCCTGTCTCAAAAAAAAAAAAAAAGTGGGGGTGACGTTTGATTCCAAGTACCACACACAAAAAAAGAGGAAACAGTCAGAGCGTCTGTGTTTTTCCAGTAACAGTCAGAGTATCTGGAGGCCGGGGCCTGTAGCCCATAAGCCTGTGAGGACACGGAGACAGCTCCTTGGCGCCAGCTCCGCAGCCACAGACAGCCCTGACTTTATCCATCAAGCCGGAGGCCCAGCTGAGCTGCTGTCTGGGACAGACCTGAGCATGGTACTTGCCTGGCCCCAGGGGGAGGACAGAAACCTAAGTGTTGGGATGCTAAAAGAGGGAAGCCAATTTTAGCAGGGTTTAACCATAAAAACAAAACAGCAATTACCTATAGAATGTGTTAAGATGTTTTCAAAAGACAGACTTGAAGATAGTTACAAAAGATCTCTGTGTAAATTCCACTTCCCCTAGAAACAAAACTTTAAACTGGATGTTCCTCCGAAACAGTTCCTCTTCTAAGATATTCCTAAACCCAGGGAATTGGGCTTTTAAGGAGGTGCAATTCAGAGCTTTGGCAAAGCAGAACCCACGCTAACCTTCACATCACTAGGTGACAGTGACAACAAAAGACAGCAAGACCCTAAACATCATTTGCCCACACGTGATTTTAAAAACCACGCAACACAGTGCAAAGCTTCAATATTTATGTGCAGTACAGAAGAGTTTGCCCATGACTTTGACTAAAATTGCGGTCCTTTCCTTCCAGGCATTTCACTGAAGCTTACACCTGGGTTAAAGGTCAGCAGTTGATATACTCTCAAGGGCAAGGACTCTCCCGTCAGCTCTTGATTGCAGAATGTCATTAACATCCTATGTCACCAGTCGAGTCTCCCTAAGTCGAGGAATAGCTTGAGAAGAGCATGGCCTTCCACAGTCCCCCTTTCTCTAGACCCCTCCTAGCTTCCAGCAGACAGTAACTCTGCACCACAATGACAGGTCCAATGCTGAGGGTGCTACCATTTCATCCATGAACCACACTTTCTTGCTAGGTGAGGGCTTCATGAGAAATGGCAGAGACTTATCATCAGAATCGTTCTACAGTAGAACAGCCCCTGCTCTAAAGGCTCACAAGATAAAATACAAATTATTCATCAACTTTCCTTTGCAATGATCCCTAAAATTACAATGACAAGCTCTTATCAAGCATAAAACCACTCAGCCACTGTCTCCTGATCTGAGCCACCACTTGTTGAGTGTTGGCAAACACTGTCACTTTACAAAATTTGACCCATTTATGGATTATCTTGTGAAGATTATCTTGTGATTGTCTTTTGCTTTGTTTTGTGTGTTTGTGGAACTGAGGATTCAGGGGCTTCCCAATGAGCTAACACACAGCCCTTTTACTTTTCTGAGAGAGGGTCTTGCTTAACCTGGGCTCAAACTTGCAATCTTGATGCATCAGTCTCAACAGTGCTGGAAGAACAGGTGTTTTGGGGGTTTGGTTTGGTTTTTTTGTTTTCTCAACAAGGTCTCACTGTATATCCCAGGCCAGGATTTTGAACAATCTTCCTGCCTCAGCCTTCAGAGTACTTGGAATTACAAGTATGTGCGACTATACCCAACTTGTGAAGTATTTTTAATTCCCATTTTACCAACTAACAGACTGATACAGAAGTCCAATCCAGGGCCCCACTTTCTGTAATAGTAGTGCTAGGAGCATAATGTTCTTTTGGTCAGTGTGAGCTTGCCCCTAGGGACCCTAAGGCAGTTCTCAGTATGTGTGGTGACTCAGTGTGACAACTGTACTTGGAATGCCCAGACTCACCTCTGGACTAACTGCACAATGCTCTGGGTATTCATGAAGAAGACCTCGCGGTCAGCCTTCCGCTGCAGAGTGGCTGCGTGGCAGTCTAGGATGGTGGCTATCTGGAGAGGAGAACAAGACAGGTCTGACCACTGACAGCCATACAATCCAGTTGCCTCATTGTAGATATTAGAAAGACCCACCACAGGCTCCCAGTATAGTTCCACCCAGGGTTCAAAGGTTAAAAGTTCCAACCCTGGGCCGGAGGGTTAGCTCAGTGGTTCTGGCGCCTGCCTCGCAAGCCCAAGGTCCTGAGTTCAATCCCTGGTAACCACATACAATGCTGGGCATGGAGACTCATGCCCACCAGCAATCAATACCACATACCACAGTGCCGGGTGTGGTGGCTCATGCCTGTAATCCCAGCACTCGGGAGGCAGAGGCAGGAGGATTGCTGAGTTCCAGGCTTGCCTGGGCTACATAGTGAGCTCAGGGCCAGCCTGAACTACAAAGCAAGACCCTGTCTCAAAAAAAAAAAAAGTTCCAACTCTGAAACCATCTTCCACACTGAAAGAGACCAGTTTATTCCCTCAGTGCACTGCCAGAAGAGGTCGAGGGCTTAGAGTGACAATCACAGTAAGGAACAAGACAAAGATGTGCACTACTACTATTCTTCTTCAACAGCACTCAAAACATTAGCAAAACCAATTAGGCAGGAAAAAATAAAAGAGATACATGTAGGAAAGGAAAAAGGCACATTATCATTATTTGTAGATGATGTGATCCTCTACATAGAAGACCAAAAAAAAGTATAGCAAAAGTGCCGGGCGTGGTGGCTCACGCCTGTAATCCCAGCACTCGGGAGGCAGAGACAGGAGGATTGCTGAGTTCCAGGCTTGCCTGGGCTACATAGTGAGCTCAGGGCCAGCCTGAACTACAAAGCAAGACCCTGTCTCAAAAAAAAAAAAAAAGTATAGCAAAAGAATCTGAGAATTAATAACTAAATTCAGTAGTATAGCAATATACAAAATTAATACACAAAAAATCAATAATGTTCCTGTACCCTAATAATGAACCCATTGAGAAAGATAGTAGGAAAAATACTATTCACAATAGCACCAAGAAAATTTAAATATATAGGAATTAGCCTAACTCAGGTAGTGAAAGACTTCTACAATGAAAACTACAGCACTCTAGGAAATCAAAGAGGACGCTGGAAAATGGAAAAATATCCCACTGCTGGGTATTCAGAACCAATATAGTCCAAGTGGTCATACTTCCCAAAGTTAATACACAGATTTAATGCAGTCTTAATCAAAATACCAACAGCATTCTTCAAAGAACTGGAGAAAACAATCCTAAAATTCAGAGAACCAGAATGGCAAATGCATTCTGGGTAACATGATCCTAATGGAACATATCATAGTCCAAGACTTGAAGTTATATTACAAAAGTTTTGTGATAAAAACAGCATAGTACCAGCACAAAAACAAACATGCAGGTCCGCTGAACAGGACAGAAGATGCAAAATAACCCCAAGCACATTTAACTACTTGGTCTTTGACAAAGGGACCAAAAACCTATACTGGAGGAAAGACAACATCTTTAATAAACAGTGTTAGGAAAGCTGGCTGTCCACAAGCAGAAGATTGAACCTAGACCATATCTCTCACCATGCTCTAAACTAAAATAAAATGAGCCAGAAAACTAAATGTTAAAACAAAAACACTTAAGCTGCTGGAAGATAAAATAGGTAAAACTCTTAAAGTCATAGGTGTAGCAAGGACTTTCCTAACAGAGCCTCAGCTGCACAAGAAAGAGTACCAAGAATCAACAATGGGATCACTTCAAATTACAAAGCTTCCACACAGCAAAAGAGACAATCAACAGAGTGAAAACACAATCTGTAGGACAGGAAAACTTTGTGCTAGCTATTCCTCAGACGGAGGAACTATGTAAAGAACTCAGAAATTAAATGAGTTCTAGAATGTATGATGGATTTTGTGAAATAGAAAATATTCAGAGGGAAAAGGGTAGGGGAAAGTAATGAAGGGAAAGAATAAATATGATTAAAAAAAGAAAAAGAAAGCATATATAATATATAATATATGTATTATATATATATATATATATATATATATATATATATATATATATGGGGGTTATAGGGATATGGGTAAAAATGAGAATTAACTTGTGTCATATACTGGTACAAATTTCCAATGTTGAGTGTGATCGTGAGATGTATATAGAATGTACCAATAAAGAATTCAATTTTTAAAAACTCAAAATTAGGTCCTCCCAAATAAAAAACTCCATAAAAAAATGAACAAGTGACATGAATAGACACTGCACAGAAGAAGCACAAATGGCCAATAAATACATGAAGAAATGGTCAGCAGGGCCGGAGGGTTAGCTCAGTGGTTCCGGCGCCTGCCTCGCAAGCGTAAGGACCTGAGTTCGATCCCCGGTTACCACATATAATGCTGGGCGTGGTGGCTCACGCCTGTAATCCCAGCACTCGGGAGGCAGAGACGGGAGGATTGCTGAGTTTGCGGCAGCTTGCCTGGGCACCATAGTGAGCTCAGGGCCAGCCTGAA
>PVIC010041405.1:0-16249 GCA_004025085.1 Thryonomys swinderianus
CTTGATAATGATCCTGGCAGAGGGAGGCTCAGCTTCTCTCTGCCGCTTCCTCCAGCGCCTGGGCCCGTCTGACCTGCAGGGCTGTATGGTGTTGGCATCACTGTGAAGCCCAGGGCACCGGTCAGGGTGTCAGGGCTGAAAGCCAGGGTCCCACAAATGCTTCCTTGCCGAACAGGAGCCGCCCGCTGTGTGGCCCTGCCCATGACAGACCCGCTTCATTTCTTCCCGAACCTCTGATCCCAGCTGGAGCCCCGAGATTTCCTCTGGGAGCAGGCTTCTCTGCAGCCCTTCTGCTTGAGGCAGAACCCACAGTTTGGGCACTGGCTTCAGAAGCATCTTCAGTTGAGTGTTGTGTAACAGAGTTAAATCTTGGCTTTGAGGCATGTAACATTTTCCCCTCTCAGCACTAACTTTCTGTACAGACAGGTTACCTCTCAGCTCCTAAGTGTAGGCTGAACAGCCTAATTATAGTAGAGCGTGACTGCACTGTCTTAGGGAATAAAACCGTACCTGCTGTTAGAGACAGAGGCTTTGAATCTGTGACTGTATTTCCCAGCTCCATATGGACTCTCCATGGATTCATGTCACTGGTTAAGTTGTTCATTCTGAGACTTCAAGTCTTACTAGAAATACTTTTTCTGTGAAGAAAGGAGGCCCAGAGTTAGGATAACTGTAACCAGCGACAGAAAACCTTTTAGAGCTCTCTGTGATAAAAGCCCACTGAGCGCACATGCCATAGGCTTGCAATGCTGCTCTGAGCTTCTTTCATGATGTCATGTTGGGTTTGATTTCAGATGCTTGTGCAGAAGTTTGCCAGAAAATACCACCTCTCCCTGCGCCGCCTGATCACTGAGGAGACCACGCATGTGGTCATGAAGACGGGTAAGCCCGAGCCTTGCCCGCCCGGGGTGCTCCTGTGCGTGTCTGGCCTGCCCCGCGCCCAGCCTCCGTTGCGCAAGGCCGTGCCCAGGGCCCAGGGTGCCGCTCGTGGGGCCAGGTGCCAGAGCCGGGCTGCAGGCCGCCTGCCGCGGAGACAGCTGCCACTACAGCTGAATGTATTTTGAGCTATTGGTTTGAATCAAAGCTGATGAAGGTGAAAAAGAAAGCTTTAAAGTGCAGATTTAACCTAAAGTAGTTCAATCTTTAAACTCAAAGGCCATGCAACACTTGCTACTTCTGATGAAGATGAGCTAACATTTCTAAGCTTAAAGCATATTATTAAATCAGCCTTCGTAGTGCTTAAACAAGCTGCACACGTGGTTAGAGGTTTGTGATGAGAGCCTCCTCTGCTGTGCGTGTGCAAGGCCTGCTGTTTGGGGCCTAGTTATATAGATGTCTCCTCTTCAAGACCAAATGGTCCGTTTTCTGAGTGCTTGTGTCTTCAGAGGACCTTCGAAACACCAGCAAAAGCAGCAGTGACTGCAGCTTCTGAAGGAGCCATGTGTAGGAAGGGGAGGAAAGTACTGTTTTCAGGGGCGGCCAGGACCGGGGGCGGGAGTCCCGGGGTGAAGGCGGGTCACTCAGCAGCTCAGGTTGGGAGTCAGCAGTTCCCTTTGCTCGCGTACTAGTGCCCAGTGGAGCCAGCCATCCCGTCCTTGGTGCTATCTGCTGTGGCTCAGACAGTGCTGGGCTCTTCAGCCGCTGCGCCCTCGAGGAGGTGGGGTGGTGGTCCCCTGCTCTTCCTGGGCATCAGCCCCTTCTGGGCTTCCAGAGGGCCACAGTGCAGCCTCTGTGCTCAGCTCCAGCCTCTGCTCCAGACCCCAGGGCAGGGAGCCATGAGTGCCTGTGGATGCTGAGAACAGAAAGCCATGGCGCGTCACCCTCTTCAAGCAGTGCTTTCCAATTTTCTTTTCTTCTAACTTTTGGTGTTTTTTACTCCATAGATGCTGAGTTTGTATGCGAACGGACACTGAAATATTTTCTGGGAATTGCAGGAGGAAAATGGGTGGTTAGCTATTTCTGTAAGTGCAATATGATTTCTCCTCTCCTCTCTTCAACACCTCAGAATTGCATTTTACACCTAACATTTTAACACCTCAGGTTTTTGCTGATGCTGAGCCTGAATTACCCAGAGGTCTTTAGTGGTGGCACAAAACTGCCTTTATCTTTAACGCATATCACATCATTCAGATAAGCTGCTGTTGAAGAAATGGATTTCTTTCATGACTAACAGAACCTAATTTGCCCCAGCAATGTTAGGTGTTAGCAGCTGTTAGCGTGGGGATGGGGACTTGGTGTTAGCAGGCCGAGAGCCAGGGACAGCGTGCTTTCTAACGTCTAGAGCAGGGTCAGAGGTCCCTGGGAGGAAGAGCAAGTGCCTCTCCCGTGTCTGCACGGAGCACGGCTTCTGAGCAGGCAGCAGCCTCCCCCTCCCTGTTCCGCCTGTGGTTGGACACCGCCCCGTGGAGGCAGGTGCAGGTGCCCTCACTCGTGGTGACCGTCTGTCTCTTCTGTGACCTTTCTAGGGGTGACCCAGTCAATGAAGGAGCACAGGATGCTGGACGAGGTGGGTAAGGGCCTGGTAAAAGGTAAAAGGCCAATCAGACCCTGGCATCTGGCCTTACCCTCACACGGCGGCCCTGCCCCCTTCTGACCTAGCGAGGCCTTCTCTAAATTCCTGTTGACTGTGGGCCAGTCCGGAGCCGCCGGCTGCCGTGTCCTCTTTGCTCTAGGTTTCCCAAGCAACAGTCCTGTCCTGGGGGAGGAGGACTATAAAACAAAGCAAAGATTCACAGCCAAACAGACAAGGCCCCTGTCTTAAATGTGTGGAGGAGCTGTAGAAAACAGACTGCCCGCCATTGCTGTAGGAAAAGACTTCATGTTAGTAATCAGACGGATCTGTGTAGAAATCAGATTCCTTCAGGGTGGTTGCTCTTCACAGCACTGAGATCAAGGAGAGGTAACTGAGAAGTATGGGAGGAGGATACGTTTAGAGTCGCCGGGAGCTGCTGGTGGCAATAGATCAGGCCAAATACAAGTAGGGAACGCAGTTTTAAAGCATGACAAACTAGTCGGTGTTCCTTAATTAAATGCCATGTTTTGGCTTAACCTTGATGCAGTGGCTGTTTATTGGGAGATGACTGTGCCAGGCCCTAGGACTATCAAGGTGCGTAAACACACCGGCTCCAGTGTGGTGGGCCATACCCAATGAGCACACGATGCCCGCGGGTGCTTACAGGACAGCAGGACTGCCGGCCATCAGCTGGCGAGGCCACCTCTGCATGGCTGAGCTAAGACCTAAAGGACAAGAAAGAATTTCCTTAACACACTGGGTTTAAACCCTGGTCGGAGGGGTAAGGGGCAACCGTCCCAGGTCGAAACTCAAGGTCTCCGAGTGGGAGTGAGCTCGGCTCACTAAAGAAACCAGACCAGGACCGCAAGGGCAGTAGCTGGAGAGTTACATGCAGGAGCAGAGGTCAGCCCAGGGCCGGGAGGTGTCCGCGGATGGAGAGGATCTGGTGGAAGCCAGGGTGAGGAGTTTGGTTTATTTCTCCATTGAGGGGGACACCCAGCAGCTGGCAGAGCTTGTCAGGATGTGGCGGGGCTTCCTGCCGACGGTTGGTAGTGAAGGAGCCGGGCTGTGCGCAGGCTTGGGACTGCGCAGCGGGGCGGAGGTCAGGGAGAGGAGCTGGCTGTGGGGGCCTGGGGGAGGGGCCCTGTGGGGGTGGAAGTGCTGCCCTGGATCCCTGCTGGGCTCTGGCCCCGAGCGGTGACGCAGGCAAATGGCTTCCGGAAGCTGAGGGGAGACGACTGGAGCATGCGGTTACCTTACAGTGGTGGCAGATTTGTCCCTAGACTCAGTTCCTGCAGCTGATGAAAATGTACAGTCCCCAGTCACAGCTGGTCTTTATGGTTGTTTTTTTCTGGTATCTGGAATTGAATTCAGGACCTTGCGCTTGCTGGACAGTCAGCACCGCTGAGCGAAATCTGCAGTCCATGGTTACGGTCTTGACTTTGTTTTTCCTTAGAGAATTCTTAGCAATACTTGAGTTTCCCCTAAAATCTGATCTTCCGTAAGACTTGGTTCTAAGCCTTTTTCCCTAATTCTCCCTGAAAGTCTAAATGCCTCAGTCTCGTTCTTCATTCTTCCTTCACCAGTCCAAATGGCGACTAGGAAAAACCGCTTCTGTGTATTAACTGCATCTTTTCTCATTTTGGCTTCATTAACTTTGTGACGTCTTGTGGGAGTCTGAAAAGCCCGGGCTTCTTCACCTGGTAACGCACAGCTGGTTAAGAGATAGGATCCCAGTTGTATGTACAGCAGCTCCGCCTAGGCGGGAAGCGTGCTCGGAGGGGAGACAGGTGTCACAAAGGCAGCGGCGCGGGCCGCAGGGAGGGAGAGCCCGTTGATTCCAGCGCAGCAGAGCTCCCCGCAGCCAGGTCTGGTCCTTCCTCCCAGGCCGAAAGGAAGGGCCTCATGTAGTTATTTCCTTACTTGCTCTGGGTCACAGCCGGCCACTCGGCAGAGGCTTCGCCTTCCTAATCGCAGTGGTTTGGCCTGGGTTTCTTTCAGCGTGATTTTGAAGTCAGAGGAGACGTGGTCAATGGAAGAAGCCATCAAGGTCCGAAGCGTGCAAGGGAATCACAGGACAGGATGGTGAGTGGGGTCCTTAGGGCAGCGACAGGATGTGGGCTTTGCGCGGCATGTGACTCGGGTCCCAGCTGCTGAGTGGCAGAGCTGGCATTTCAAATAGTACGCCCCACCAGCCCGGCTCTCCAGAGCAGTGTAGAGAGAGCTCGGGGCTCGGTGCCTTTTGGGAGAAGCTTGGAGCAGGCAGTGATGATTCACCAGCCGTCAGCCAGCCTAGGGCACCTGTTTTGCCCACCTCTCAACAGGCCTCGGCAGGAGGCTCCTAAGTTCAAAGCTAACTTGGGTGAATTAACAAGATTTGACTTCAGGGTAAGATGCAAAGGACTAAAGGTGTGACCCAGTGGCAGAGCCGGTGGTGGCCTGCGCAAGGCTCTGTGTTCAGATTCGCTACCAAAAAGTAAAATCAACAGTAGCTAATGTTTATGTACTAATTACTACATGCCAGCCAGGGCTCTAAATGATCCCTAATATTTTAATCACTTTACAGCTCCATGAAGTGTTTAGTTCTGTGTCGTTCAGGCAGGCCTTGAGCTGCAGTCCTCCCCAGTGCTGGGACACAGGAAGGTACCACTATCCCTGCTGCATTGTTCCCATTTTACACAGGAGAAGACTGAGGCTCAGAGAGGGTGAGTGTGGTGCCTGGGGTCGCACAGTGAGTGAGGAGTGGAACTAGGAGTGCAGCCCAAGCAGCTTGTTCCGGGCTGAAACTCTTGGCAACACTGTGGTTTCCGAGGAAGTCAGAAGGGTTCACCGAGGACACAGATCAGTTATCCCAACGGCACATGGCCCGGGAAGCCCCGCGCTCCTCAGCGATGCGACCAGAGCGGCCTCCTCTCGAGAGACCCACCCGCGCTGTCCGTGCCTCCCGTCGGGCCCGGGCCCGAGGCGGGCGGGAGCTCCCGGCTGTGCTGGGTCCCTGGCCCGCAGCTCTCCTCGTTTCCCCGCCTCCCGCCGAGCGCCTCCGGCGGGGTTTAGCAGGGGTGGCTTCCAAGGAGACGGCTTTGCTTTAGTGTTTGTTTGGGCGTTTGGGGTTTTGGGTTTGATGTGCTTTGGTTTTTGAGACCGGATCTGCTATGCGATCCATTCTGGCCTTGTCCTTGCAATGTACTGCGCTTTCCTTGAGCCCTGGCGGTCCTCCTGCTCAGCCTCCCGAGAGCTGGGAGTCAGCCCTTCGTTACCACAACCGGCGGGAGCACGGCTCTGGAAGGCGGTCTCAGATGGGCCGGGAGGCCGGCTCTGAGCCTGTCAGTAACCGTTCGAGGTGGAGACAGTGTTGGCCTCCTGCGTCTGCCTTCACCACGGGCGCGGGTGAGTGGCGGTCGGGGCTCACTCCCAGCCCCAGGCAGGACCCGCCCGCTCCTGGCTCCTCCTCACTCTGGTTACGGACCCGCGGCCTGGCGGGGAGAGCGACCTTCTGAAGACAGCGAATGCCACCGCGGTGTTTTCTCAAAAGCGAGAGGTGTCTAGAGGTCCAGGTCGGCGCCTCGCCTCTCGGGCACCCTCGCTGGGGCACATCTGTGCACGTGGGAGTGCTCTGCTCCTGGGCTTGCCGTGTACCTTGGCACCAGAGGCATCGGGGCTCTGCAGGCTGGAGACAGAACAGACTGACTCGCCCTCTGGCCTTTCTCTGGCCTCTGGCTGCGGGGAGGGTGTGTGCACGTGGTGGGCACAGAGCCATGGCAGGACCGCTTCCTAAGGCCCCCCGTGTACCTCAGCGTCCCATGTTTCTCCCACCATGTCTCTTGGGGGCCGGGTCAGCCCTGGCTTAGGCGCTTTCCATTGAGTGGGTGGGAAGGCGGGAGGGGAGGCCCGTGCATCTGAGCTCGGTGCCGTGTGCCCTCAGTCCCAGCCTCTCAGGCAGAGGCGAGAAGTCTCCCGAGCCCAAGGGTTGGTGACTGGCCTTGGCGACACTGTGAGACTCTGTTCTGTTTCATGGTGCCAAGGATCAAGCCTGAGCTCATGCCAGGCGGTCGCTGTGCTCCCGGCTGGTTTCCCTCTCGGTGTTCTGAGCCCTGTACAGACAGATGGCCACGTGCGCCTTTGTGCCATGCAGCCCGTGCCACCAGTCACACACCACAGTCCGGGTTCAGAGTCAGACCGGAGGCTGGGTTTCTCGCTCTGCCACATGCCCAGGGCCATAGCCGCACGGCTCCTCACCTGGGCAGATGCAGGTCCTCTCCTGTGCCAAGGGGCCCTAGGCAACGCTGTCAGCCCTGGAGGCAGAGGTCACCGAGGAGATGCCCCGGGCCTGGTCTTTAGGAATCAGGCCCTGCTTCCAGACGCAGAGCTGCGAAGCTGGCATGGGGGCCGTGCCCAGGGCAGTGACAGGCAGGAGCAGCCGGGGAGCAGGCCTGGGAGGAGGGCGGGCGTCAGGCGTCACCCAGTGGCTCTGGCTTTCCTGCCGTCCTGACCTCTTACGGAAGGGAAGGCCATGGCGCCACTCTCGTTTCTGACAAATCAGGAAGCCCCCACGAGGTGATGAGGAGGGCCCTGGGCCAGCTGGGTGGCGAGATAGGATGCATGTCCCTCAGGCCCCTGTGCGCGCTGCGCAGATACGAGCACACAGCCAAACCCCGAGCCCGTCAGGGTCCTGGATGCTGGGAAGTGAGTCTTTCCTGAGCTTCCCACTCATGTCTGCTCTCTGTCCCCCTCCCCTCTCTCCTCTCCAGATCTTCAGAGGCCTGGACGTCTGCTGCTGCGGGCCCTTCTCCAACATGCCCACAGGTACGGGAGGTGGCACCTCACTGTTACCCTCCAGGTCTCGTGCCCTTCTGGGGAGCAGGAGCCAGGAACGGAAGCTGGGCTGGTGATGCAGCCTGACGTCCAGCACCTGAGAGGCTGAGGCAGGACAGTCACAGGGGAGAAAGAGGATGGGGGCAGGGAAGCGCCAGATGGAGCCGACCCGTTGGGACTGAGGAAGCGTTAGGAGGGTCCGTTAAGGAGACACCGACCGCGCAGGCCTCTCCGGGTCGGAGGGCTGTGGCTCGCAAGCCCTCTCCATCGCCTGTGAGGCTGCTGGGCTCTGCGAGCTGGGCCGGCCCCAGCCTGTGCTGGCCTCCTGCGGGCCCCGCATGCACAGATTTGGCTCCACCTGCGCCTGCTTCTTTCCCAGGGCTCAGCCTGACCCGCAGGGAGCCAGAGCGGCTCCGCCTGTGCACAGTAGGTGGGCGGCGGCAGACGAGCCTGGCACAGAGCTCTGCTTCCCCCAAACTGCTTACGCGTTGGGATTTTATAAAATGTGCAAGTGCTACTCAGGCGTCTGTGCTTTGGCGTAGGGAAAAACCAGAGGGTCTCACGGCTTCCTTTCGGAGGCGTTACTGAACTTCATCTTGGTCAGCAGGGACTCTGACCCCCCCTGCCTCAGCCTCTCAGTAGCAAGGGCTTATGGTGGGCACCGCTGTGCCAGACTTGCAGATGTTCTTGTTTTCTTCTGCGGTCCAGCACAGCCTGTGCCCTTTGCTCCTGCTGTGCAGGGCCCTGACCAGGGCAGCATGTTCCTCTCCACTGGTGAGTTCCGAGTCCCTGACGTTTGCAGTGATCACCCCACTGGGGTGCTCGGCTGTGATCATCCCCCACCCGGGCAGGATCGGTGCACAGGGAGAGAGGTGGAGCTTTCCACGCAGGGTCCCATCCAGCACTTAAGCAAATTAACGGAAATTAGCTCTTGGATATTTTTCCTTTGGAAATACTTTATTTGAAAAACTGAACCCTTAGCTGCCCAGTGAGCTCGCGGGGACTGACAGTCCGGAGCGTGGCACAGGGTAGCATGACTGAGCCACTTCTGTCCCTACGCTGGCTGCTGTGAGCCCAAAAGGGAGTCGGTCATGTGTGGCCAGAATGACAATGGCCGGTTGTCACCTTTCAGAGCAGCTCGAGTGGATGCTTCGGCTGTGCGGGGCATCTGTGGTCAGGGAGCTCTCGGCGCTGCCCCGTGGTTATGTAAGTGTCGGGCCTGGGGCGTCCCCTGCTCCCAACGGCTCGCTGCCTCCCGCTGGGGGTGGGAGAGCTGGGGACCCTTGTGAGCTCTGCGAGCAGGGCGGCCTCCTCGGGCATCCCCGTGTGGCACGGTGACCACTGCCGAAGTCCTGCCTCTAAACCCCGATCCCTTCTCCTCTGGGTGCAGGGAGCTCGGCCAGTTGTGGTCATGCAGCCGGACACCCGGACGGAGGATGGAGGCTTCCCCGGTAAGGCACCTGTGTCTCCAGGGACACCAAGTCCCTCAGCCAGGTGTGGCCTGGTAGCTTCCCTAGCACGTTTTCAGTGCTGGTTAATTGAGTGGGTGAATGTCCTTTCCACGTACTTTGTTGTTTTGTACTGTAAAGATACTAGAGCAAGTCCCCAAGTTACAGGCTTTCGAGTTGGGAACTTCTTCAGGTGTGCTGTGCAAGACTCACTTTGTGGAATACAAATGAATCCGACTTGCAAAAAATCTGGAGGGCGGGAGATTTAGCTCAGTGGTTCCAGGGCCTGCCTAGCAAGTGCAGGGTCCCTGGTTTAATCCCTGATAACCACATACAACAATACCAGGCTTAGTGACTCCTGCCCACCAGCCATCAATACCACACACCACAATGCCGGGTGTGGTGGCTCACGCCTGTCATCCCAGCACTCGGGAGGCAGAGGCAGGAGGATTGCTGAGTGTGAGGCTTGGCTGGGCTCCATAGCGAGCTCAGGGCCAGACTGAACTACAAAGTGAGACTCTGTCTCCCATCTCCTTGGTTTTTCGAGGTGGAGTTTTCCTATGTAGTTCAGGCTGGACTTGAACTCACTATTGTATCCTAGACTGGCCTCAAACTTAGCAGTAATCCTCTTGCTTCACCCTCCTAAATGCTGGGATTACAGGTGTGTACCACCACGCCTGGCTAGTTTTGGGTTTTAGTCTGAGATGATGTCTCATCAAATCTACCAAATCGGCCTCAAACTCCTGAGTGCAAGAGACCCTCCTGCTTCCGCCTCCTCATAAATTAAGGCTACAGGATATGACAGTCCAGTTGGTGTGATGTGTCAGTGATGTCAGCGTGTGTGTAGG
The DNA here is from genome assembly GCA_004025085.1 of Thryonomys swinderianus. NCBI lineage: Eukaryota > Metazoa > Chordata > Mammalia > Rodentia > Thryonomyidae > Thryonomys > Thryonomys swinderianus. The sequence continues at coordinate 9,621 of PVIC010041405.1, forward strand.
ATATTAAATATAAATGTTTATCACAGAAAATACAATCTATCACAAAACAATAGAACAAATCTCAATAGACTAGACATAATGACTTGTGTCTGTAATCTCAGCCGTTCAAGAGGTTGAGACAGGAATTAGGAGTTCATTGCTGGCCTAGGCAATACAACAAGGCCCCAAAGCAAAAAAAAAAAATAAAAGCCCCCTGGTGTGCAGGTGATCACCATCACACTCTTCCATGTGTTCTTCACACATGCGTCCACGCACGCACACACCCCACATAGGCCCACAGTCCTGGGGATCAAACCTGGGGCTTTGTACTTGTGAGGCAGGCGCCAGAACCACTGGGCTAAATTCCTGGCCCAACACGCTGTTTCCCCTTGTAGACGTTTTCCACGTCATTGCGATCCCAAGGCTCTCGCTGGTGGCGGCTCCATCGGGTCTGCACCTTTGAGGCCGCCCGAGTCCAGCTGCCCGGGGCTAGGTTCTCACCAGGCATTGCCCTCAGCCTCCGCGGGCACCAGGGGGCCCCAGATTAACCTGCAGGACCCCCCGCCAGGTCCAGAGCAGGAACCAAGTTGTTCCTGACCTGCCCATGTCTGTCCCCAGCCGTTGGACAGCTGTGCCGCGTGCCGGTGGTGACCAGAGACTGGGTGCTGGACAGCGTGGCCCTCCACCAGCGCCAGGAACTGGACGCCTACCTCATCACACAGGCCCTTCACAGACCCCACTGACCGGCCGTCCGCAGCTCTGGAGCCACAGGATTCTGAGGATGCGCTTCAGAGGTGGCCTTGGCCAGTGTTGTTGCTGTCACACACCTGTCGTCCCAGCCCTCGGGGGCTGAGGCAGGAGGATTTCAAGTATTAGCTCACCTGAGCAACTTAGTGAGACACTCAAAAAATGAGAAGGGGGACCAGAGACTTAGCTCAGTGGTTCTAGCATGTGCCTAACAAGTGCAAGGTCCTCAGTTCGATCCCTGGTAGCCACACACAACAATGCCGGTCGTGGTGGCTCACGCCTGTCATCCCAGCACTCGGGAGGCAGAGGCAGGAGGATTGCTGAGTTCGAGGCTTGCCTGGGCTCCACAGTGAGCTCAGGGCCAGCCTGAACTACAAAACGAGACCCGGTCTCAAAAAAAGAAAAGAAAAAAAATGAGAAGGGGCTGAGGATGGAGCTCAGTGCTCAGGGGAGGAGAGGAGAGGAGAGGGCCAGGCTCGCGGGCTGGGGGAGCGCACTCTTGACGTCTCCTGCGTGTTGGCCTAAGAACCTTGGCCACGTGAGGCTTAACCCCCAAGCGGCTGAGGTGCTGGTTCCGGACGTGCCCTGGCTGTGCTCAGCCGTGTCAGCCAGACCCTTGGGTCTGTCTTGCCCTGTCCGTCGGCCCCAGGTTGGGCCACATGGTGGTGGAGGCTGCGATGGCCCAAAATCAGCAGCGCTCCAGGTAGAAGGGAAGTGTTGAGAAGAAACTCAGGTTTGGAACGGAGTTGGTTGTGGGGCTGGGTTGGTTGGAGGAGACCTCCGAGGATCTGTAGAATGTGCTCCAGTGTCACAGAGAGCCTTCCTTACCCCATAAGAAACAAGTCAGAACGTTTATGTTCGTCCCCAGGACTAGAATCTGTCCCTTTCAAACACCAGCTCTGCATGAGTACCTCACAGGGCGGAGGGCTGGGTCCCCCGGGAGAGAGCCTTCGCACTTTCTGAGCTCATTCTTCCCCTTGCTCCCCGCTGCTGAACGTTACAGCTTCATAAATAATTTTGCTGGAGGAAGAGAAAATGGTCTCCATAAAGTCCTTACCTGGAAGCATCCTAGTTGTGAGAGGGGCTGGGTCTTGGCTAGCCCCAGTGTGCAAGGTCAGACGGAACCTGGTTGTACCAAGCATGTTTTTAAATGTTGTTTTGTTAACATTGCAAATAAACTCGGTACCAGACACTTCCACCAAGGATTGACTGTTGTGTTTTTGGTTTGTTTTTTTGTTGTTGTTGCTTTTTGGAGACAGGGTCTCGCGTTGTAGTTCAGGCTGGCCCTGAGCTCACTATGGTGCCCAGGCAAGCCGCCGCGAACTCAGCAATCCTCCTGTCTGTGCCTCCCGAGTGCTGGGATGACAGGCGTGAGCCACCACGCCCGGCACTGTGGTATGCGGTGTTGATTGCTGGTGGGCGTGTCTCCACTCCCAGCATTATATGTGGTTACCGGGGATCGAACTCAGGTCCTTGCGTTTGCGAGACAGGCGCTGGAAACACTGAGCTAACCCTCCGGCCCGTGTTTTTGGTTTTGTTTTGTTTTGTTTTGTTTTGTTGCTTTTGAGACAGGGTCTCCCTTTGTAGTTCAGGCTGGCCCTGAGCTCACTATGGTGCCCAGGCAAGCCGCCGCGAACTCAGCAATCCTCCTGTCTCTGCCTCCCGAGTGGTGTTTTTGGTTTTTGAGACAGGGTTTTGCTACGTAGTTTATACTGGCTATGTAGTTTGTTGTGTACTCCTGCCTCAGCCTCCTAAGTGCTGGAATTACAGGTGTGTACTACCATGCGCAGCTAAAAATGACTGTTGTTGGGACTTAGACCCGCAGACTTTCTCAGTCTTTCCCTGTGACACTGGCGGTGGAGCCAGGGCCTTCCTGCCGAGCTCCAGCCCCTTTTTTTGAACCTTATCAACTGGGGATGCGGTACCGTCTACCTCTAGGGTGACAGGCACTTTACCTGTTACATTTCTCTTTCTTTCGTAACAAATTGCCACAGGTGGGAGTCACAGCAGCATCAGTCCGTTGCTTCTCGTTTTGCATGGCAGAAGTCCCTGGACAGGCCGAGTGGGCTTGGTGACAGCCACTGTGCTGGTGCGGACAGTAGCTGCCAGCAGCAGGTTGGCTTCAGGGGCCTTGCCTTGATTATGACCGCCTGGCTTCTTCCATTGGATCTGGATGTGTGCTGGACTCAGTGGCCAGCAGGCAGCAGGACTGTCAGCTCCTGTTGGCACATGTGGTGCCAGGCACCACCCACACAGCTTTCCCGAGCCACACTGGCCAAGCCTTCCCTGCCACCTCACCGCTGGGTCTGAGGAGGCTCATAGGAAGTGGACCTCATAGGGACTGTCCTCACCCCAGCCCTACGAAGTAGGCTTTTATTATCTATTTGAAAAGTGAGACCTGGGCTGTAGATTTAGCTCAGTGGTTCAGAACTGCCTAGTAAGCGCAAGGTCCTGAGTTCAGTTTCTGGTAATCACATACCACAGTGTCGGGCGTGTTAGCTTATGCTGGAATCCCAGCACTCGGGAGGCAGAGGCAGGAGGATTGCTGAGTTCGAGGCTTGCCTGGGCTCCATAGTGAGCTCAGGGCCATCCTGAACTACAAAGCGAGATCCTGTCTCAAAAAAAAAACAAAACTAGAAGATAATAATAAAAGTTTTCTGTAGATGGGTGGAGGGCGTTTCTGTAGTTCCAGGTTCTCTGAAGCAGGGGGATCTAAGCCAGCGTGGACAGCTCAGTGAGCCTTGTCTTGAAATGACAGCAAGGACACCGGGCTGTACCTGGTGGAGAACCAGGTGCCATCAGGTCCTGCCCTCCGTCGCCAGCGGGCCTACAGCAAGCCCTGGTGACAGCCCTCAGCGCCCTCTGCCAATGGCTGCCACCCAGCTGGCTCTGCGGCCTCGCATCCCGGCCCCTGGTCCTGAGCCTCCCGCGGAGCAGCTCAGAGCCCATCTGACCCGACCTGAAGGTGCCACTGCGCCTGCCCAGCCCAGTTTGCACCCAGGGCGCCCCCTTATCTTGTTTCCCAAAATGAACCACAGAAGGAAGGACAGGATCACGGCGCAGGCGGGAGGAGCAGTGGGTTATCGCCTCAAAATACACCCAGCACCACCCAAGCCCCGGCTGTGAAACGTGCCAGCGGGAGCGCGGCCGTGGTCCTGGGAGGCTGCGCCGCCGGCCGAGGCTGTGTGGAGCAGGTAGGGGCGACCTGGGCGCTGGGAGGGCCAGGGCTCCAGGCCTGCTGGCCAGCCCCGCCCGCTCGCTGGGCACGGAGCCTGAGGCCTCTGCCCCGCGCCCCGGTGCGCAGCTCCAGCGAGGAGCCCGTAAATCTGCCCGGAAGGAGAAAATTAAAGAAATGAATCTGGGCTCTAGACAAATAGAAAATTACGCAGAGCTGGAAACAGCCGGCTCCCGCAGGGAGCGGGGCTGGGAGGTAGTCAGGGCTGATCCCGCATCTGGAGGGACAGGGAACCTCAGCGGGAAGAAGTGGAAGCTAGAGAGGGAGTGAGAACGTTGCTTTTTTGGCCTTTTCTTAGTTTGACCCGTGGTCCCGCTGTGCAGCTCAGGCTGGCGTGAACTCCCGGTGACTGGCACCTGGGCCTCAGGAGGGCTGCGGTGACAGAGGGGCAGGAGTTCTGAGGATCTCACTTCCGGCTCAGTGTGGCGGTTCTCACACTGGCCCTGAGAGGCCCCCTGGTGGGAGCCGCAGCCCGAGGCCTGGGCCCCGCTGCTCAGTCGGCCCGTGCGGGGCTGCTGGGGGCTCACGGGCCGCGGTGCCCTGCGCTGTGAGGGTGCGGGCTGGGGCCAGGAAGCGGTTCTCCAAGGTTGCAGCAGCTGCTTTGGTTAAAACACAAAGCAAAGAACAAAGATTAAATTATATTAGCAACCCGGGAGCAGAAGGGCCGGACTGCTTCAGGAAAGACTGGCTCACGGTTTAGGAGGCTTTATTAATATTTAAATTGCAGTGAAACCCCAGCTGCCGCCTTTGACTCCCACACAGCAGTATGCAAATATGGCTTTCAGAAGCGCGGCAATTCCAGACAGCCCTGGAGGTAACAAGAACAAGTAAAAAAATGATTTTGTAATGTATCTTTATTGACTGATGGTGCGCACGGCCCGGCCCGGGCGTCCCGGCGGAGCCAGGAGCAGCTGGGAGGGAGGACTGAGCCGCTGCGGCTGCCGAGGGCCGGAAGGAGGCCGTGGCGGGTCCAGTGGGAGCCAGCCTGGCTCCGGGAAGTGAAATCGCGACTGCTGGTTGCGCTGGACTGCCTGGAACCCGGGCCTTTTGTCCTTAGACAGGGTCCCGCCATGGCATTCAGGCTGGTGCTGAACTCACTACAGAGCCCAAACCACAGTGATCCTCCTGCCTCAGCCTCCCCCATGCTGGGACGACAGGTGTGTGCCAACACACCTACCTCTCTGTTTGAGACGGACTGCCCAAGATCCCTGTCGCGGGGTGAGAATCACGGACTCCTGGGCCTCTCTTCTGCGCACAGGTGAGGAACGTGGAGCTGGCATCTGCTGCCCCGCGGCGCTCAGTGACCGGCCCGACTCAGCTGTGGGAGGCAAAGCCCTTCGCTTTCTGGGCCATTTCACTGCGGACCAGTAGTTTATGAGGTCACTGAGGGCAGAGCACGTGCCCCGGGTAACCTGCCTGTGTGCACATGCGTGGCGTTGCTGCCCTGGGCCGGGCACTGCCCTCACACCTGCAGTCCCAGCCCTGGTGGCTAAGGGTAGAATCGGGCTGAGTTCAAAGCCAGCTCGCCAAGCTTGATGGCTCAAAACTGTCATTCTAGCACTCGGGAGGCAGAAGCAGGAGGACTGCTGAGTTTGAGGTTTTCCTGCACTACATAGTGAGCTCAGGGCCATCCTCAACTACAAAGCGAGACCCCGTCTCAAAAAAAAAAAAAGCCAGACCCACCAGACTCCATAGCAAGACCCTGTCTCCAAAAGGAAATGCTTATTCTGTGAGGGACCACCGACAGCCCCGCGAGACTGACTCGTTTCCAAGGATGTTAGCAGTGAGTGCCAGGCCCAGAGTTCAAGCCCAGCACTGACTGCACAAGAGAGCAGCTCTCTGGAGATCAGCTCTGCCTGCTGCGGGGCAGCTTCCGGTGACTGCAGCGCAGCTGGGCTTCACGGTGGAGCAGGAAGCAGGAGGAAGGGGGTGCAGAGAGCACTCCGAGGTCCTCTGGGCGCCTTCCCCACCTCGGCTCCCTTGCAGCGCTGATGGTGATCAGGTGGCACCTGCCCACACCCCTTCCCAGGTGTTCTAGGCCAGACTCTTCCCCTATGAGAGCACCTAAGCCGGGCATGGGGGCAGAGTCCTGTCATCCCAGTGCGTGGGAGGCCAGTGCAGGAAGGTGCTCCTGAGTCCGAGGCCAACCGGAGCCACATAATGAGTTCAAGGTCAGCCTAATTACCTAGCAAGACTCTGTCTTTAGTCAGACTTTAAGGGCCAGAGATTTGGCTCGAGTGGTTCTCCCTGTACCTTATAAGCACAAGGACCCAAGTTCAATTCCCGGTACTACAGTTGATCAGTAAAAAGACTTAAAGGGGGGGGGGGGCCGCGGAGGGTTAGCTCAGTGGTTCCAGTGCCTGCCTCGCAAACGCAAGGTCCTGAGTTCGATCCCTAGTGACCACATACAATGCTGGGCGCGGAGACACGCCCACCAACAATCAACGCTGCATACCACAATGCCGGACGTGGTGGCTCACGCCTGTCATCCCAGCACTCGGGAGGCAGAGACAGGAGGATTGCTGAGTTCGGGGCGGCTTGCCTGGGCACCATAGTGAGCTCAGGGCCAGCCTGAACTACAACGCGAGACCCTGTCTCAAAAGCAAAAAAAAAAAGGGGCCGGAGGGTTAGCTCAGTGGTTCCTGCGCCTGCCGCGCAAGCACAAGGT
>PVIC010041406.1:0-16247 GCA_004025085.1 Thryonomys swinderianus
TGTTTAACATTTTTATATCCTCTTCATTCAGCTTTGGAAGTTCATATGTGTCTAGAACTCTATCCATTTCTTCTACATTTTCCATCTTATTAGAGTACAAATTTTCAAAGTAGGTGTTTGGGCCCTGCTCTGGAGTTGGGCTTCACTTAGGAATGTTGTGGTTGGTTTGATCTTCTATCCGAATCACTAAAATTTTCTCCAGTACTGGCAATTTAACTCAGGAGTGGCCTACTGCTGATCTATATCTCTAGCTCCTTTCAAAAAATTATAGGGGGGGTCTCACTACATTTCTTATCCTGGCCTTGAACTTATGATTTTCCTGCCTCAGCCTCCAGACTAGCAGAAATTATAGGAGTCTGATTCAGTTTATTGAAGATGTACTTGAGAAGGAAGTGTCATCCCCCAAAAGAGGTCTCCACAGTGGTAGTGTCACCAAGATTAACTGGCCAGCCCTCTGAGAACTTCACATGCTCTTGTTGGAACACCAGCTGCAGCCCCAGGCTCATTATCTGCACACATTTTTAAAGACAAGACTATCATTTCAGCATGAATTCTCCTTACCTCATGCACTTAGCCTTCTTGTACCTGTCTTCCAGGTGAGTACTAGAAGAGCAAAGACCCTAACTGACTGGTTTCTGGCCAGCCCTCTGGCCTGTTTATAGGACTGGTTCCCACACTGGGGCCATCTTGAAGTCAGCAGTGGTTTTGAGGTCAAAAGCTCAAAGCAGACTTTAGAGGAAATCATGAATGAGTTCACGCTGGAAAACATTTCCCTGGGGCCAGAACTCCCACTGATTCCTTTCCCATTCCTGGTCCCTGATTCCCAGAAGCCTCTAGTCACAGATGACAAATGGCTAATCATCCAAGCGAAGTGACCTGCCACTCAAGAAACCATATCTCAGGCAGCATGGAAGGCAGGTCATTTTTCTCCTGAGAGATCTATTCTCCCTTCATCTGTATGAATATCCCAAATAGGGTTTTTTTAGGCCCTTACTCCTGCCAAGGGAAGACAAGCTCTGCTGACCTGCCTGTAGGGTCTTTCTGCCCTGTAGAAAGAAGATTTGGGACAGGCTCTAAAGATTTTATTGCTTCAAGTTAGGCTTGTCCAAATTCCACACAAGTGCTGAATCCTATTTGGTATGTCAGGCAGAGAGAAGAGGACCTATTCAGATCAGGGCCTGCATGGAGGCTGCCAACAAAGCCCAATTAGTCTTGATTGTGCTGTCTGCCTTGGAAGGTGACTGTCCTCAGACCACCAACTCGTGCCACCAAAGTGCTCATCCCACCCAGGAGTTAGTCATCAGTCTGGCTTCACATGACCTCTGGGTCAAATCTCTCTCTGTCTCTGTCTCTCTGTCTCTCCCCCTCTCCCTCTCTGTCTTTCCTATGGGATTGTTTATAGTGTGAGGCATTCTTTTCCTTCTCTGTCAGAAAAGTGGCCATGCATATATGCTTGTTGGGAGATAAAACAATCCAACTCTCTCTAAAAAAGACCCATGTTGGATGGATTTTCCCTCTTGATAGCTGTTTTTGGAGAAGTTCAGGTCTAATTAGATTCATGCCATTTGTAAAGCTCTGCATTTATGTGACTGGAGATTCATGGAAGCACTGCGCTGGTGGCTTTCATTCATTCAAAGGTATTTATTGAGCACCAGTGAAGTACAATGCACTATGAGGAGTTGGCCATTAAAGTACAACCTTGGCCTCTCCCAGAGCTCAATGCCAATGAGAGGTCAAAGCCAAGTACACCAATGATCATGACAACAATGGCTTACTTTCCTTCACCATTTATTATGTGCCAGCCCCACGCTAAGTGTCATACCTCTTTCCTTTAACCCTCACAGGTCCACAATCTTCTTAAACACAATTTTAAAATACAAAGTTTTAAAACTCAAAGTTGATTTATATGACTTTTTCCAGAACTGATTTGGTAGCAAAACTGACCTGCGCTGAAACTATTTGACACCTTATCCTTCTTCGTATGATTAGGCGTTTGTTTTATGATAGACACAAATGGTTTTCTCTCAGGGAAGTAACCCAGACTCTCTGGGAGTGGGTATTTTGTAGTACAAAATTTGTATCATACCTTTTAAAATTTAAAAGTTTGCCAGATGTGATACACCTGTAATCCCAGCACTCTAGGAAGCTGAAACAGGAGGATCACAAGTTTGAGCCCAGCGTGGGTAAATGAACAACTTAGTGAGACTCTGTCTCACAATAAAAAATAAAAGAAGACTGAGGATGTAGCTTAATGTGAAGGCCCTGGGTTCAAACCCTGGTACCATAATCAATCAGTTGATCCATCAGTGTAAACATTTTTGAACTCCAAAAACTTTCACACCCTCAAGATTTGGGGATTAAGATACTTAACTATTGTTTTGTCCATTTTATAACTTTTGAAATTAAGGCTTAGAAAGTAAAACGCCAGGACCTGAGAGCCCCAAGTTTGAAACCCAATGCTGTCTGTGTGAAGAGCCCAGGCTCTTCACCACTGCCCTATGCCAGCCCTCATCAGCCACAATTATAGCTTTCACATCGGGGCTCAGATTGTGATCTGAGGAGAGAAAGAGGCCTCACTGGACTTCCAGGAAGGAAAGGTGTGTGAGGAACCGTGACGTGAAGAAAGTCCGGACTGTGAAAAGGGAAAGTGATGTAGCCAAGGCCACTTTGGGTAAAACCAGAGAGCCCAGTCCAGGGAAGGGAGGAGCTGCACAAGTGGCTGAGAGACCCGGTAGCAGGACCAGGAGGACCAGAGTAAGGAGTCTGGAACAAGAACCAGTTATGTCCCCTGTGTGGACCCCAGAGCACGTAGTGAACATCACATCAGACTGCCTCTGAGACAGAAGTTAGAGATATGAATGTCCCCCGCAGTTTTGGTCTGAATTGATGTTAATATTTTATGAAGCAGGTTACGAGCATATGTCGAAAAGGCAAAGCATGAAAGTGAGGTAGTCAAGAAGAGCACAGGTCATAAATGTCTATAGTCGAAGTAACCCTGGCAGGCTTTGTGGCTTCTTTGCAAGCAGAGAGTTAAAGTGTAACCAAGGCGCTCATGCCTCACTGCAGCTGGCAGGGCTTCACTGGGAACCCAGCCGGCACCCACATGGTACTCAGTCCCCTCCCTCTGCCCTTAAACGGCTGTTTCCTTCTCTTCCTCCTCCTCTGTTTGGAATCCTAATAGAGGTCTTGGAGGATACATCCATTACCAGGAATTTAAACCTAGAATCTAAATATGTTCTCTTTTGTTATGAACAGTCAAACTCCTAAGTTGATATTTTAAAAATCAGGTCCAGTTCGCGAGTAGTGAATTGAGTGTGTCTAATTACATTTTATAGTCATTTAACAGCTGTTAATAATGTAATTTTGTGTTATGCCCAATTTACACTGAATTACTTTAATGGCACACGTTGTATTTATTTTCCTTTTGGTGAAACAGTAATCAAACACTAGGGAATCAACTTGGATACAGAAAGAAATAATTTATTATTTTTGTAAGCTCGAAGAAAAGGGACTTTTTCATAAGAAAAGAATAAATCATATCATAAAGCTAAAGATAGTTGAGCACATATGAATGTATTTTTCTGTGGTGTTTTGTTTTATAAGAAAAATAATTTAATGAGCATTTGCTTCCCATCCAAGTATGTATTCTTTGTTGGGAATCAAGTGTTTGCAAATACTCATTTGACTGACAAACTAATGAGATTCCTCCCCCTACAAAAAATTATTCTTCTGGAATAAAAAGCCAGATTTCTAAGTTTCTGTTATATGAGATAAAGAGACACAGCATTCATTTAAATCAATCCCCGGTGAAAACTTGCATTTCCAAGGTGAGGTCTGAGAGAAAAGCAATATAAAGATGAGAGGGAATGCATCTTTGAAAGAAGAAAAACACAAAGAACCTAGACAGGTATTTCTCCTACAGGTTAGAAGAAACTTCTATGTAGGAAATTTGTTAGGATGAAAAGATGAGTCAATTTGGGGCCAAAAATAAAGGGCAAGATGATTGGAATAGTGCATTAAAAAAGGACTACTCCATATTTTTCTATTCACTTTAAGCTCTTGAAGACCCAAGCACCTGATATTGTGCCCATATGTAAGTGTTTTCTGTAGATCAATGCCCTTTGTATTTGAAGTGAGCTTTAAGAGCAGAGCAGAAAGGAATTCTCTGTCTGCGGACGCAGGCTGCTATTGCTCCAGCCAGGGCTCAACCAAGCGCTTCTGCCTTGCCTCCTAGGACCAACAAATAGATGGACCTTCACTCCAGGAGAGGTCTAGTTATTTTGCAGTTTGGTAAGCATAGGAGGCTACTTTCATCCCTGTTGTTTCTCAGGGCCCCGTGCTTGGGACTATGGTACATATACCAAAGGGGGAGGGGCGGTGGGTGAGGGCTTCCAGGTGCAGGCAATAAGGGGAGGGGGAGGGGGCACTGCTTGTGGAGAATTCAAAAACCATAATAAAAGTGACTAAAAGTCAGTGTGCTTTTCATGCTTATCATGTGCTCTCCCTTCCAAACAATGTCAGTGATAAAGTGCTTCTTCCTGCGAGCCTGCCTGTTCCCCCTACTGCTTCCCCGGTTGGGTCTTCCATTGGGGTAGGGTGGGAGGCTCACAAAATGGACCAGTTATGGGGTCCTGGGATCTCTACTCTGTATCCTTCTCTTAAAAAGGTGAGTATTAGTTTATTATTCAGCAGCAAAATCACTTTTCTGTTGGCTTCTTGCTGGTTCTGATTAGATTCTGACACTTCTTGTGCCCGTTCAACCCTGCGGAGCTTGTTCCACCACCATGGTGCCATCGCCGCTGTGTGGGTAGCTTCTCTTCTTGGCAAGGTTTGCAAGCCTTTCCTAGCTTCCCAAGGAGTGCTGTGGCTCCTTCAGCTGACAGAGTCTGCTCGTGAGGAATTTGGGACAAGTTGCCAACGACTGGTTTGAGAGCATTTAAGTGACACCACCCAATATCTCCTGCCAGCAATCAGCTACTGTCCACCGCCAAAACACACGGCCTTTGAATCTTTCTTACTCCAGTGTAAATTCTGTCCTTATCCACTGGAGATTTGTAGGGAGACAGATAGATTTGAAGCTTAACCCTGGGATGTAGAAATCAGCTCCAAATGCTAAATTCTCCTTACCGTGTGTTAGGGTTCTCTGCAGGAAAAGAACCATTAGAAAATGTAGGTGTAATTATAGAAAGGAATTTATTAAGTGGGTTGAGAGACCAGCGGCAGGAGAATCCACAGTGGCAGTCTGTGCTGGAGAGCACAGAGCCAGTAGCTGCTCAGCGCTAGATGGAAATAAAGAGCCACAGGGATCAAGAATGCAGCAGCTGTCCAAGGTTGACGGCTTTGAAGCTCACTGCAGACTTGCAAATATGAGTCTGTGTTACAAACAGAAAAAACTGGAGATCATTGTCCATAGGTGATACTAAAGACTGAAGCTGTTCCAGAACAGGAAGCCTTCTTTCTTCTTTCTCCTTTAACTTTATCCAGGCTACAAGTCTATTGGGTGGTGCCACCCACATCCAGGTAGGTCTTGCTCCATTGGCTCGCTGAACTGTCAATCATCTGCAGGCCCACAAGGAGCTGCATTTTCCTAAGGTAGTAGGCAGTTTTTAATTGATTCAAACTGACATATGATTAATGGTTACACCTTGACCAGTCCTTCAGGGCCATTAGAGTGGAGTTCAAGATTGACTGTTACTAATTATTAACTATTGCACAAGAAGCCCAAAATAAAAATAAATACCAGGTAATAGGATTTAGGGGGATGGATCTTTTGTAAAAGCGCAGGAGACTAAGAGATGGAGGGAAGTAGAGGAAGGAGAGAAGGGGAAGAAAAAAGAATTAATGTGTTATGTGCGTGTACCACCTCCTCACAAGGAATATAACCATTATGCACTGTAAACCTATATCAATAAAAATTCAAATAAGTATTTTTTAAAGATATCAACAACCTATCCCCCCCAAGTTGGAAATTAACACACTTTATTCAACTAAAATTTTAAAAGCTAGAATCACAAGAGAAATTAGAAATTATGTTATACTGAACAATAATTAGTATTTCAAAATTTACAGAATGCAGGTAAAAGAAGGACTTAGAAAAAAATCAGTACCTTTACTTGTTGATGTTGATAAAGAACAAAGATCTAAAATGAATTATGTAACCCCTATCTTAAAAAATAATCTGAGAGTATGTAGAAACCAATTAATAAAGATGTAGGCATAAATTTATAAAGTAGAATCACTCCTTTATATTTCTGTATACTAACTACAAACAATTAGCAAATAAAAAAATGTAAAATATCAGTCAGAATAAAATCCAAAAATGTAAATACTTGGGAATAAGCTTTTAATGTGTAAGATTTCTATACATTTTTTGTAGTTAAAAACTACAAAACATTATTGAGAGAAATTAAGACTTAAATTGAAACATACAGTCCAGATTCATGAATTGGAAAATCTAATATTGTTCTGAGATTAGTTTCCCCCGACTTGATTAATGAATTGAATATTATCCCATTTAAATATTACAGCCAGTTTTGTAGCTGTTGACAAGCTGATAAAATGTACATTGAAGTCAGGTGTGTTGGTACATTCCTGTAATCCCAGCATTTTGGGAAGCTGAGGTATGAGGTTTGAACATTCAAACTCAGTATGGGAAACTTAGTGACGAAAAATTAATAATTAATAGAAAAGGTCTGGGGATGTAGCTTCGTACAAAGAATCTGAGTTCAATCTCCAATACTGTAAAAAAGCATATATGGAAATTCACATGATCTGGAATCATCACAGAAAATTTGAAAAATAGTAACAGTATTTGCATTTCTGTGTATATTTTATGACAGCTAAAACAGATGGACTAGATGAAAACATTTGGAGGATTTACACTATCTAATTTCAACAAATCATAGTAGAAAAGCTCTATAACTGTATAAAATGCACTTTAACCTTTAACCCATGCCACTTTAAAATTAATTTGAACTTGATGAAGACTTTAAATGTAGGGCTAGGATGTAGCTCAATGGCACTGTGCCTTCTGGCAAGCACAAGGTCCTGAGTTTGATCCCAGCACTGAAAAAGATGAATAAATACATAAAGTACTTAATTAAATGAACTTAGATGCTAACACTTGTTCTAGAAACAAGGTATCTTCATTAACTTGGAGTCTACAGAATTTCTAAGGAAGCAGAAAACTGATAAAGTAGAATATATGAAATTAAAAATATCTGCTTATTGAAAGACACAGCTAAGACAATGAGTAGGCAAGCCATAGATAGGAAGAAATGTTTGCATAATATATAACCATGCACATATATATGCCAGAAACTCATTACCAGAACATATGAACAATTCCCTAAAGTCACTAATAAGTAATTTACAGCCGTCTGGCATGGCAAAGACTTGAACAGAAAAGTTATAAAAGATGACAGAGGAATGGCATGTAAGCACATGAAAAGTGCTCAGTGTCCTTAACCACTAAGGAAATGTGATTTAAAGGGCATTAACACTTCATATCCACTAGAATGACTCAAATGAAACTGACTGATAGTACTAAATGTAGATGATGATGTGGAGCAGCTAGAACTGGCTTTCATTGCTGGAATTAGAGCAGGGAGTAAAATGATTGAACCATTTTGCAATACCTCTTGGCATCTCTTATAAAGTTAAACATATCCCTCCTCTATAACTCAGACATTATATTCGTAGATATGTAGCCAAGAGAAAACATGTTCCCTGAAAGACTTGTAAGTTTTTAATAGATAGATGCACATATATAAAAACTAAAGCAGCCTAAACACCCATCAAGAGGCAAATAGACAAATTGTAGTATATTTGTAAAACGTGATACTAGAAAACAATTGAAAGAAATATATTACCTATATATGGAATTAATCTCAAAAACATGATAGACGAAAGAAATCAAATACGAAAAGGTAAAAGTGTTACAGTTTAGTTCATATGATCCACAAAACTAGTAAGCATTCTGGGAGGCTGAGTCAGGCAGATGGCAAGTTCCACCCTAACCTGGATAACTTAGTTAGAGCCTCTCCAAAAATCTTTTAGAATGGACCATGGATGTAGCCCATTGCAAAGTCCCTTAGTTCAGTCTCCAGTACCACAAAAAGACAGGAAGAAAGCTAAAACTATTCTGCTCTGTTTTATAGTGAGAGAAATCAGAGTAAGGGTTGGCTTTGAAGAAAAGTATTATTTGCTGGAAAGAGGATGAGGGAAAATTGGGGAGTAATGAAAATGTACTGCATCTTAACTGGCTGATTATGGGAAGGCTATGTGCATTTGTCATATCTCATCAAACTGCATGATATATACATTACTCCCAAATGAAAAATCATTTGGAATGGCATTGCTAGCTTGACCAGTCACCTTATGTTTTATGGTGTGGTTCCATAGGACTTTTAGTTTCTGGGAAAAATCAGACAGTGTGTAAATCAGTCGGTCAGTCGGGCAGCACAGAGCTCCTTGTTCTGTAACTCTTTGAAGGGGTTTCCTCTGGGCTTGGGGGTGGGCCAGATGCATTTCCGGATGTGGATGCACCACAGCCCTTGCTCCCGAGGCCATCTGTTCCTCCCTGGCCGCAGTGCCTGCTCAAAGCTTATTCCCTTGTTTCTGCCCAATTCCCTTCCTAGAAGCTACCCTTCTGCCCGGTATGAAGAATCGGAGGAGGGGGGCTGTTCACTTGTCCTCACTTGGCTCAGGAAAGGGATGCAAGTGGGCCTAGCCTTTTCTAGTTAGGAGGAGCAGGATGCTCGCTGGGTAATCGCTGACATTTTCTTGGCCTTCTCTTATTTTCTGAAACACACCTTTTTTGTTTTTTCTTCTCTTTTTAGACCTTAGACCACTTGTGCTAACTCTCTTCCTTGTTAGTAAAGTTTTATTCCCCAAATCTTGGGTCTTCAGATGGCTGGTTCCTGTCCCGCTTCACGTCTTAGTAGAAAGTCTCACTTCTTGGTGGCTTCTCCCGTAATTCCCTGTTTCAGGATACTACATAATTATTTTATGCAATTTCTTTTTCATTTTAGTATTTGTTTAAAATCTTTCTCTCCCACTAAATTATAGTTTCATGAGGGTAAGGGTTCTTCTTTGCCAGGTTTAGTTGATTGATTTTTCTCTCCTGTCTCTCTCATGGCTAACACAATGCCTCACCAATATTTGTTTAATAAGGAGTTGTTATTCCAAACATAATTTACCTCTATGTTCTAGACCACATTCCTTACCTCCTCTGTTAGGACACTTAGCTCTCCAGTTACATTCTTATTTCATGGTAGTTTTGTTCGTTCCTAAGTCATAAGCTGCTTCCCTTGCACCTTCAAACACAATCTGAAACTTTTTATCTTAAAAAGTAGATAGACTGAGAGATGAGAAAGAGACATAAAAAATTAAGATGCATTATGTACCTGTACCAACCCCCCATGATGAATGTAATCATTATGTACTGCAAACATGCATTAAATTTTAAAAGTAGGTGGACTTTTGTACAACTTGGGTTTTCCTCCTCGTGTCATTGGTCCTTTCATTGTTAAACTCCGTGTACATTATTTACCAGCTGCCTCTGGTGCCTAACTGTCCCTGTGAATCTTCTAGAATCTGGCTACTAGCTGTGCCTTGTTATGGCCCATGATAGAGTCTTTAAGATGACCCGGTTCGTAGCTTGTTCTTGTCCGACTCCCTCCACATCTCTATATCAGTAGAAAAGGATTTTTGGCAGCCCCTTGACATTTTGTTCTTTGACTTCTGTCTCTGCTTCTACTTCTCATTCTGCCTCTTTAATCATTCCTTGTAATGGTCTCCTTCATGGGCCGAATTTCCTTTTGCTACACATAAGTGCCACTTTGGGGATCTCTCTCTTTCTGTGTGTGTGTGTGTGTGTGTGTGTGTGTGTGTGTGTGTGTATTTCTCTCTCTGACTCCTATATCTATACTTGAAGTTCCTTTCCAAAGTCCTTTTCAAAGTTTTCTTCCTCCATGCAGCAGCCTCTGACTAGATATTCAGTCCTTTTGACACTTAGTACAATTGATACTTCCTTGTGTTTGTATCACCAATTTGGTATTTTTTGGTAATGGCATAACTCTCCCAAATATTCTAATTAAATCATACAGGTGAAGTAGAAATTTCTATCTCTCACTGAAATCAAATATTTAGTCTTCAAATTTTTACCTATTACTATGTTATCATTTTCACGTGAGAATATCTTTTATTTTTTTCAGCAGTAACATATCATTGTGAAATTTCAGTGGCAGTGATGCAAAAATTAAATATTCATTCTCATTATTTTAAAAATTAATTTACTTTTCCATGTGTGCTGTACATAATGACTCAATTCCTTGTGGAGAGTCGGTGCATGTGCATAACCCATCCTAATTCCTTTTTCCACCCCCTTCTCCACCTTCTTCCTCTCCCCATCTCTTGATTCTCTTCCCGTGTGAGAAAGATACATCCCCCTACATCCTATAACGTTTTATTTGGCTCTTTATTTATATTCTATGTTTATCACAAAGAGGAGAAAATCGTAACTTTTATAGTAAAGACTTAAACTAAAATGATGTATGGTAATGCAAGAGCTAGCTTCTGGAGGACCATATTGGATAGCTGAAACAATAATATATTGTTTTGGAGGAACACTAAATGTCACCAGAAAAAAAAATCTAGAATATGTTAGAAGTTGGGAGAGAAGCTAAGGCTTTTCAAAT
Source organism: Thryonomys swinderianus (assembly GCA_004025085.1). NCBI lineage: Eukaryota > Metazoa > Chordata > Mammalia > Rodentia > Thryonomyidae > Thryonomys > Thryonomys swinderianus. Next base: position 10,701 of record PVIC010041406.1, read on the forward strand.
TTGATGTGGCTGGAGTTGGTTGAGGAGACTGGAAATGCAAGTGAAAGTCCTACTAAACTCTCAGTGAACTTCTATGGTGGAACTAGAGCAGCAATGGAGTATTTGTCCTATGTGTTCCACCTTTAATAGTTCACTAAAATTAATGCAAAGGATGTCCCTATTTCATTAATGTCATCAATTATTTAATTTGTAACACAAGTAAAAGTCTGGACTTGGTCATATTTTCTAATCTAAATCTACAAATGAGCAACTTGTGACTATCTAGGGACAACCTCATAGACTATGTTGATAGAGTCTCTTTAGTGCTATGATGTCACTGTTATCTTCTCTGGCCCTGTACATTCAAGCCAGTCCATTCCTGTTTCAGTTTCTGTGATAGATGGAAGTCCTACTAATATAAAAAATATTGTGGTGCTTCAGAAAATGTTTCTATCTGCTGGTTTCTTCTGTCAGTTAGAATTCAAATGATTTTTTTTTTTTAGTTTTTTGAAATAGGGTCTTGCTTTGTAGTTCAGGTTGGCCCTGAACTCACTATGTACCCCAGGCTGGCCTGTAACTCCTGGCAATTCTCTTGCCTCTGCCTCCACAGTGCTGGGATTACAGCATGAGCGGCTCAAATGATTAAATCTTGATCAAGGGAATTACAGAGATTTTGGAGAATATTATGAAGAAAAAGAATGTACCAAAACCTAGCAGTCAGAGGCAGAGATTTTTTACTTTCTTGCTCTCCGTGCATTGGGCTTCTAATGATATGGCACTAATAATAGGATGGCAGGGAAGGGAGCCAATGTCCTGAAGTTGACATGCCCCTGTAGTTCATTAATGGTCACTAGTTGAGGGAGTCTGGGTATTCCAGGTTGCTGAGTACCATAATGGGAAAATATCTCCTATTCATTATAGACTTAATCCAATCCTTATCCCATTTGGGAAACTCAGAATGTCAGTCATATAACACTGTGTTATGACAGTGAATAGCCTTAATTATGATTTCCAAACTTAGTCCACATAAAGCAGATTCCCAAATCAAAGCCTGTCACACATCAAAGTGAAGGCTGAACAAATTGTTATGTTGGAAATTTTATCATTGGGAACTTAAGCAGGTATCCAACCTTTTGAATAGATGGATGAAAGGAAGGAAAGAAGAAAGGAAGGAAGGAAAGAAAGAGGAAAGAGGAAGGGAAGGGAAGGAATCATGAAATACCACAATCTTACACAATGATAACTGTTGTCTCTAAAATGTGCTCACATATGAGTTGTCCAGACCCAGAGTCAGCATTGCTGTGCTGAGTGAAACCAGACTTCCTGTTGAAGGGCGGTCTCTGAGAACGATTCCAGCTGCAGTTGTCCTTGTAGAGATCTCCACCCTCTAGCATGAAGGCTATCAGGTGTTGGCTTTACAATTGTACAATCTCTTGTCTCAAAGCTCCCCAACTTGCTGAGAGGTATTAGTGACCTTCTGGTGACCCCACACCTACCCTTTAAACTTGAGCTCAGTGCTTCTGCCTTAGCATATGGCCTGAGAGTGATGAGAAAGAGAAATTGGATCTAGATGAAGGTAATGGCCCCAGAAGGAAAGTCATTGGGTCTCTCAAGGATAAAAACTGAAATATACCTAGATTTATTACCAAATTTTTAAACAGCAGTTCATAATCATTAGATCTCCTGCCTGTTTATTACACAAATGCCAACTGGGTCCACATACATTTCTTACAGTTTCAGTTTCACCAGTTTCATCAGTGAAACCAGTAGAATACTAAGGTCATCAAAACAATTTGAAGTGCTGAATGCTAGCCTACTAAACAAATGCCTCATTTGTTCTGACCTCAACATACAGAAAATACTAATTTAGAAAAAAATAAAGAAGAGTAAAAGAGGAAGAAGGTTGTCCCAGTCAAACAAAAAGTCTGAGTTACAGAATACTTTAAATGATATTGAAGAACATGTGATCTTGGATGAAAGGAGGTGACAGAGAGGTGCCTAACAGCATGGGATCTGGAAGCCGAGATCCTGGGTTGTACTTCTGGTTATACCACTAACTATTTTTGTGACCTTGGACTTGCATTCTAATCATAAAACTCACACTCTGATATAACTCTGTACTTCACACTCAGTTTTGCTCCCATGTCTCAGTAGGGTTCTTTAGAGAATCAAAGCCAACGGGAACTAGTTACCTAGCTAGTAGACAGACAGATTTATTACAAGGAATTGGTTTATAAACTTATGGAGAATGATGATCCCAATACCTGTAATCTGACAGTTCTCCTAGCCTGAGACTCAGGAAGGCTGATTGTACAAATTCCTATCCAAGGCTAAAGGAAGGAGAAGACTAGAGTCTTCTTAAAGAGGATTTGGAGACTGTCTAGTAGGCAGTAGATTCTTCCTTTCTCCACCTATTTGTATTATTCACACTTTCAACAGATTGGATAGAGGGAATCTGTTTGCTTTAATCTTGTGATTCAAATGTTACTCTTATCCAAGCATAACCCTCACAGACACACCCAGAGAACTGCTGAAACACATTTAGACTGTGACCTACTCAACTTGCTACATATAATTAACTGCCACAGTGTAAAACTAAATAAATATTAAAATAACTAATAAATGTTTTTAAAGCTGGGCTATCTGTAGTACCTACCTCACAGAACTGTGGAAACCATGTGTGCTCTTTACTGGGTTGTCTCTAAGCTCAAAATTCATCCTATACTTTGCTCTGTGGTGGTGGGACAAGGAGCCCATGAGTTCATTTCTACCACCTGTTAGGCTCGGCCAGTGCACACACAAGGTGAAGATTGAAGGTACATCCACTTTGAATATAAATGACTCAAACATATTCTTTATGGCAGAGTAATACTCCATTTTATAGAAAAATCACATCTTCTTTATCCAGCCTCCAGCTGATGGGGATTTGGGTTGTTTCCAAGATTTAGTTATCACAGCCAGGCGCATGCCTGTAATCCCAGCACTCGGGAGGCAGAGACAGGAGAATTGCTGAGTTTGAGGGTTGCCTGGGCTACATAATGAGCTCAGGGCCAGTCTGAATTACAAAGCGAGACCCTGTCTCAAAAAAAAAATATTTAGCTATCACGAACTGAGCTGCTATGAACATAGGTGCACATGTGTCACTGTGTGAAATAAATAGGTCACAGATCTGTAAATATCATTTCTCTGGTATAAGAAACTGAAGATGTAAATGAGCTCTAGAATATATGGTAGATATTGTGAAATAGAAAATACTCAAAGGGAAATGGGGTGTAGGATTAAGTAACAAGGGGAAGAAAAATATGATGGTAATAAAAAAGGGAAACAAAGCTTATGTATATTCGGGAGGCAGAGACAGGAGGATTGCTGAGTTCGAGGCTTGCCTGGGCTACACAGTGAGCTCAGAGCCAGCCTGAACTACAAAGCGAGACCCTGTCTCAAAACAAAACAAAACAACAACAACAACAAAAAGCTTATGTATATGGGGGGGTTGTAGGGTGGGTCATGGAATGGGAAAAATGAGAGTTAAATTGTGTCATATGCTGGTACAAATTCTCAATATTGTGTGTGATCATGATGGGTATACATAATGTACCAATAAAGATCCAAATTTTTTAGAAACGGTGAAGACTAAAAGGCTGGAGGGGAAACAAGAAGGGACTTGCCTTCACCGTGTGCTTTCTGTTGGCTGTACGTTCATATGAATCTCACTCTAACATCACTTTTTCACTCTAACAGTTGTGTTCCTTCCAGGGCCAGTAGCAGGTACAGATTTTCACTTTTCCAGAATTCACAGAACCAGCTACATCCCATCCCCCACAGAGAGGCGGCAGCAGCCACCCATGGCCCCTCTGCGGGAGCCTGGCTTCACAGCCTACTTGGAGCTAGCGTCAGCAGGGCTGGCTGAGCAGTGCGCTCTTCTCAGAGCCCAGATGTTCAGCTCTGTAAGTCTTCTCCAAACTTCTAAGTTATAATAATCACATCACCTTCTGTTTCTTCCTCAGGGATGGTAGCTGCATCCTGAAGATGCTACTTCTTAGACACTAGAGTTACCTTTATACCTTTTCAATGATTGAGCAGTTTCTTTAGGTCAAGTTCACAATTAACTGAAATTATTGTATTAAATACTTGTTGAAAGAATTGATATGGTGGGCCGGAGGTTTAGCTCAGGGGTTCCGGTGCCTGCCTCGCAAATGCAAGGTCCTGAGTTCGATCCCCAGTAACCACATATAATGCTGGGCATGGAGACATGCCCACCAACAATCCATGCCACATACCACAATGCCGGACGTGGTGGCTCACATCTGTAATCCCAGCACTCGGGAGGCAGAGACAAGAGGATTGCTGAGTTCGCGGTGGCTTGCCTGGGCACCATAGTGAGCTCAGGGCCAGCCTGAACTATAAAGCGAGACCCTGTCTCAAAAAGCAAAAAAAAAAAAAAGAATTGATATGGTTTATTACTGACATAACTGATACTTATTGAATACCTACCTACTCTCTGCTAGGGCTTATCCTAAGCAATACATATATTTTAGCTAGTTTTATGTCAATTTTAATTGCTACACTAAAGAACATGAAATGAATATCATAATGCCTGGTCCACAGTAAGTGCTTGTTTCGTATAAGTCACTCTAAATTGGGCTTCTTCAAAAATAGACCTGAAAATAATGACTTAGGCTGCAAATGGGTTTTGGGTGGAAGTAGCCTAAGTAATAAAGAGAGAAGTGAATCATGAAAGGATGAAAACCTGTGATATGTACATTAGTGAGCAAGTTACTGCTGTAAGTGACGATTAATGGGGAAATTACTTTGAGAAGCCTCGAAGGACATGGCTCTGAAGTGTCCCCTTGAAATATGGGGTTGAAGTGGGGCTGGTCACTCAGCTATCCTCTACTATCCCTGGGGGCACTAGCCCACACATGTTTAAGTTAACTATGTAGATATGGGGCAAGGCATTTGTAGCGTTTGTTAAAGGTATTAGTTTCCTGGTGGCTGTGGACCATAGACTAGTAGATTGAGAGCATGAAAAGTGTTTTCCTAACACAGATCACAAAATTGACACAGAGGTGAGAGAAAGCCTGTGAGTAATATCAGGAATTCAATAAGCATTTAGTAAATGTTCAACTGAATTATTGATGCCAGGAGTCTACTAAGTATGTTATTAGCTAAGAAGAAAGTACCTGCAAAGCTGGCTGGGTAGGCTAGAAGATTTAGCTCAGTGGTTCTGGTACTTGCCTAGCAAGTGTAAGGTCCCTGGTTTGATCCCGGTGACCACATACAGTGCTGGGCGTGGAGACTCATGCCCACCAGCAATCAGTACCACATACCACAGTGCCGGGCATGGTGGCTCACGCCTGTCATCCCAGCACTCGGGAGGCAGAGGCAGGAGGATTGCTGAGTTCGAGGCTTGCCTGGACTACATAGTGAGCTCAGGGCCAGCCTGAACTACAAAGTGAGACCCTGTCTCAAAAAAACAAAGAAAGAAAGAAAGAAAGAAAGAAAGAAAGAAAGAAAGAAAGAAAGAAAGAAAGAAAGAAAGAAAGAAAGAAAGAAAGAAAGAAAGAAAGA
>PVIC010041407.1:0-16230 GCA_004025085.1 Thryonomys swinderianus
ACAAAACCCCTTAGAAGGTGCCTCAAAACCTTGCCTCAAATTAAAGCACTAAGATTTATTTAGATGACTATTATCTTTGGTACAGTTATTTTTGCTTCCACAACTTAATCAGGTTCCAAACTCGGGAGGATTTTGGGGTTTTCGCGTCAATGTGCAATTAAAGTAAAACTGACAGTGTTGTCAACTGGATGCACTTTCTCATGAGTTACTTTCTTTGCAGCACTACAGGCCACGACAGACAAGCGCGATCAACGCTTGTCCACAGCACCAAAGGCCTCAGGAATTTCGACAATTAGTCCTGTACCTTTAGAAAAAACAATACTGCCATTTTATTTGCTTTCCTATTAGTAAATTTTCATTTCCCTGCTTCATTCTTAATTGTGACCACTTTACAGAGACAGGAGAAAAAAGCAAAAACAGAAAAACTGGTCGCTCTCGTTGAAGGATAGACCGAAACACCTCGGCGGAGCCTGGAGCCCCTCTGCTAGGTGATGGGCTACGGAAGGTCGGCGCTACAGTACCCACTTGACAGCGTCCCGCATCACAGGGTGGCTTCTTCCGGTCAGAAAGGGAGCAAGAGCTCAAACCTCTAGGAACTCGGCAATGACCTCGAATTCCTCCGCATCACCTCTAGGAACTCCTACCTTTGTAAATGGATCATAGTCTCCGCTCTGCTTCCTCCTGCAGAAGCCTCCCACCATTTCCGGCGGCGCATCAGCCAAATGCCACCTGCCGGCAACTTCAGCCCGGCCGGCTAAAGCGGAACGCCGGAGCTCGGAAGGAGTCCGTCGCGCATCGTCTTCCCTCCGCCGGTCAAGGGGGTGACTCCTTCCTGTTTCCGGCTACGTTGAGGGAACGCGTGTGTCTGTAAGGTTCTCTGAGTTGAAACTTTTCTTCTGAAGCCTGAGGCTGCCCCCGGCATCTCTGCAGCTGTCACCATGGTAAGCCGGTTCTCACGGGTACCAGCTACTTAACGATGTCTGAGTTAGCGAGGCCCAGGACCGAGGGAGTGAGTTGGCAGAGGGTGGACACCGCAGTGTGGAGTCTGGGAGTTAGCGACTAGAGTAGGATCTTTGTTGGAACACAAGTCGTGGAGCGAGGCAGAGTTTATTGTTATATTTCTAATTTTGCCATTTGTGTGGTCAGTTGAGCCAGAGCCCAGTGGGAATATAATTGTCCCTGTACTGTAGGCATTAATCGCGCCCTTCTGGGTTACTTAGGAAGAGATTGATGGGTCCTTTCTAAAGGCCAAAGACTGAGTGAACTGCAGAGCCAGACCCAGATCTGACTGCCCAAGGCTTTCTTTTTCTACATCTCTAATCTATGTCCCTACAAAACGGAGTGCCTCACACCTTTTTGTTGCTGCAGTTTATGGGATAGCAGTTGAAAACACCACACCTGGTTCTTTGTTATAGTCTAGTAGGCCAAAAATAGTCCCGGTTCTTATATACAGCGAAGAAAGAATTGGCAAGTATACACACCTTAGTAAGTAGCTAGGTTTATTGACGATCACGGGAATATAGAAGCAGAAACAAGGAAAAGGGCAAAAGGGGCCCTGATAGCTCAAGCTTTTAGACTTTCAAGGCCAAGCACCTATGATTTTTTGGTGCCTCTTGAATTTCTCACTGGCACCAGTGCTCTGTCACCTAGAGCATGACGATCTTTTAGACTTTTGTTTTGTATCTCTTTTAGGATACAGGTAACCAGTAAGGTGGTGTTTGCAGTTGAATGGAGGGAAGAGTCATTCAGCTCCTTCATTGCTAACTGTACTACTTTTACTGTTATCTAGCACTGTTCTCTGAGCAAATACTGGCTTCACATTATTTTTACAGTCTTAATATATGGGTTCTGGCCACATTGCTTAAAACAACTGTTTAAAATGCAAGTGGAATCCTGTAAATTACTGCGGAATGCAAAGAAATACAGTGGCTGTAGAACACAGTCTGGCAGTAAAAAGATGTCCATTCAGAGATCTGCATACAGTTGCTTATTGCAGCTTTACTCCTAATCACAAAAACTTGAACAGCCCAATTATGCACCAGATGGTCAGTGGATGAACACAGCGTTATAGCCACATAGCACAATACTAAGCAATAATATAGACTGAAGTCCTGGAACATAATAGTAAGATGGGTGAGTCCCAAAAGCCTTATGTTGAGGGAAAGAAGCTAGTTATAACTAGCCATATATATATATATATATATATATATATATATATATATATATATATATATATATAAATAGTAGCCATAGTAGATGCCATTTACATTCTTGGAAAGGCAAATGTCTATGGGTAGGTATGAACAGGGATGAAGAAAAGGCATTGATTTCAAAATTATACAAGGAAACTTGGAGGGGTGGAATATTCTTTATTTTGTAGTGGCTACAGGTATGGCTGGTAAGATCCTGTATCTAAAAAGAGCATGTTTTACGTTGTGTAAATTGTGCTTCATAAAAAATGATGTAATTTTTAGTAAAAAGTATGAAAGGATGATGATAATGAAATTATAATTACCTGTCAGTCAAAAAAGAATGAGAGATCCCATACTTACCTCATACTTTTAATGGTGCACTGGATTCGGGGCAGTTCTCTTTAATAACAAGTAATTTTTATTACATTATTAGAGATGTATACTACCTGCTATCATCCAAGATAAAAATTTAACTTACATTCTTTGAGTAAACTTAATAGTGCCAGTCATTTAACTAAGTATTTGGGTGGTATGCAGCCTGTTTTTTTGTTCTGTGTAAAATAACTAGAATAATCTTGTCAGTAGTTTAAAAATTAACATTTCTTGCATTTTTATAGCCACAAAATGAATATATTGAATTACACCGTAAACGTTATGGGTATCGTTTGGATTACCATGAGAAAAAGAGAAAGAAAGAAAGTCGGGAGGCTCATGAACGTTCCAAGAAGGCAAAAAAAATGATTGGGCTGAAGGCTAAGCTCTACCATAAACAGCGCCATGCTGAGAAAATACAAATGAAGAAGACGTAAGGGATTCCGTTTATTTCTTTAACAAGTGAATGTCCTTTGGTTTATAGTTACTAAATAGATAATCTTGAATCTGTTTCCTTCTTGATAGTATCAAGATGCATGAAAAGAGAAATACCAAACAAAAGAATGATGAAAAGACTCCTCAGGGAGCAGTACCAGCCTATCTGCTAGACAGAGAGGGACAGTCTCGGGCAAAAGTACTTTCCAACATGATTAAACAAAAACGAAAAGAAAAAGCGGTAAGCAGTAAATTGATTATTTCTTTGTGTCCAAAAGAATTAAATTCAAAGTTGAGATACGTTACTTTAATTTGACCATAATGGAGATAATAGGTGGTGTTTTAAAATTTCAGTTTTTAAAAATCAGGCTGAGACATGTTTGTCTTAAAAAAATTAATTTAGTGAGTAAATGGTGAATTTGAAATTCAGTATTGAATGGCTTCCTACACTTGAAGCTCTTAATGCTATCCTTCTGTGAAAAAAAAAAAACAAAAAAACTTTTATTTTTCTTGTTGCCCTGCAGTACCAAAATTTCTTCAAAAGGAAAATAGAAACTTTCTAAGTGATGTAACCCAAATAAAAAGATAGAATTTAAAACACAAAGAACACATTTCTAGATTGTATCTGGTAAGCATGATAGATAAAATTCTGCCAAAAAACCAGCAAGGAGGCATAACACTAGTAAATACTTAGGCGTCAACCCTGAATTAGAATCATGTAACTTTAGCACTGAAAGAGACTTGAGTGATTATTTGCTGTCTCACTATATAGATGAAAAGACTAGAGCCCAGGAGGTTGTAAACTGTCATGATCACCTATGAGACAGTAGTTACTCTGAGAACTGAAATGTCTTAGTAATTAAGTCCAGAATTCTTTCCACTGTCTTAATAGTGCTATAGTTTTGTTTATACACAAACACAGTATACACACACATATATAAAAATTTCCATTTCACTGAGGTACAAAACATCCGCTGAGAACGTTGTCATAACAGTAATCAAAAAATCTTTTTGAGGTAGATATAAAAAAAAAAGTGTTCCTCTTTTGTGCTGTTAACTAGCACATACACTGTGTACAGAAGTCCTTGCCTTACTGGAGATAGTATTTTCCAGCTATAAAAGGGCTTTAAGAGTTTTAGTTTAAAAGTCATTTATCTAAAGTACATGTAAGCTAATTTTGCTTAATTGACTTCTAAGGACAGTAGACTTGTAGAAAACTCAATATAAAACGTTGAGTATTTTATTTGAACATAATTATTACTTTGTGTGGTTAAAAGTAATTCATTTTGTGTTTGATTACAATATAAACTCTTGTTAGGGAAAATGGGAAGTCCCTCTGCCCAAAGTTCGTGCCCAAGGAGAAACGGAAGTATTAAAAGTTATTCGAACTGGAAAGAGAAAAAAGAAGGCATGGAAGAGGATGGTTACTAAAGTCTGCTTTGTTGGAGATGGCTTTACAAGAAAACCACCTAAATATGAAAGATTCATTAGGCCAATGGTAAGTTCTTTGCAAGAGAACGGTAATTTAATAAGTTCCCCTATTATACTGGATAAGTGTGTTAGTTTCTGAGAGTTCCTAAAACTGGTATGAAAAACAGGGTGAAAGATGCTTTTTTAACCCCATTTTTATTACCTTAACTCATTGATAGACATTTCTTGAACTTTTCCTAGTCAAGAATCTAATCTTCAGTTTCATTATTGATTGAATGTAAAACGTTGTTTATAACATTGTCAATAAAGTATAACTTTTAAAGCTTATATTAGAATCTTCCTTTTCCAAACTGTCAACATTTTATTTACTCAACAATCTGCTATAAGCCTCATACTGCTAGGCCTCAGATACTTATCTAGGATACCACTTAGAAAACTTGAGTAGAACTATTTCCTCAGAAGAGTAAATTCTAGTTTAGTAGGGAAATATCTTTTTCTGGCCCCAGGGTAAGGGAGTGTTTCAGATTAATGTCTGTGTAGTTCAGGCTGGTCTTGAACTCAGTCATCCTGGCTGACTTTGAATTCCTGGTGATCCTCCTGCCTAAGCCTCCCAAGTTCGGGGATTACAGGCACATCCAACTACAGTAAGGGAAATAAGTTAATGTTCTTGAAAGCATTCAGAATGTAATCATATAAAGGAAATATGAAAGTAACATTTCTGTTGACAGCAGTAATAATCAGATACCCTAAAGTAATCCTTACCCAACCTTCCTTTGGGGAAAATAGAACTGCAAATATATTTCTGTATAATCTCTTTGAGGAGACTAAATTATACCAGCTTTCCAGCCTGTTTAGAAAAAGAAAGGGCCGGAGATTTAGCTCATTGATTCTGGCGCCTGCCTACCAAATGCAAGGTCCTGAGTTCAATCCCCACTAACTGCATACAACAATACCAGGCATGGTAACTCGTGCCCACCAGCAATTAGTACCACATACCACAATGCCAGGTGTGGTGGCTCATGCCTCTAATTCCTGCCTTTGCCTCTGCCTCCCAAGTCCTGGGACTACAAGCATGAGCTACCACACCCAACATTGTGGCACGTGGTAACATGATTCTACTAGGAAATCAGTCAAGTTGTACTAATTTGAATGAATCCACTAGTGAGAACCTGATAGAGTGTCCCTTTTCCTCCTACTCTCACATGAGTAAAAATTAGACTACCAACTATGATATTTAAAGTATAGACCTATAGTAAAATAAAGCTGTATATTTGAAGTATAGGTCCTGTCTAGCTCCATAACTCGTTGTAGCAAAGACTTCTCTGGGTGTTCTGTATTATTAACACAAAGCTGTATCATGGAAGGTAGCTGTAGTATATAGACTAAAAATAGAAATATTCAGCCGGGCATGGTGGCTCATGCCTGTAAAACCAGCACTTGGGAGGCAGAGGCAGGAGGATTGCTGAGTTCAAGGCTTGCCTGGGCTGCATAGTGAGCTGAGGGCCAGCCTAAACTACAAAGTGAGACCCTGTCTCAAAAAAAAAAAAAAAAAAAAAAGAAATATTCAGAATTCCATTTAGTACATGCCATTTAATCTAGAAGCAAGTCATTAAGCTTACTGATCTGTTTCACCATTTAATACAAAGTGAGAGTGGGGTCTCTTACAAGGTTATCTTGTTAAAATGAGCCAGTTGTGAAATCTATCACAGTATCTGGCACATAGCAACTAAATCTTCAGTTACTATAAATGGTTAGACAAAGCAAAACTAAATAATTCTGCAAAATAGTTATTCTGTAGTTTTATTAAAAATTTTTTTGGCCTCAGATTTAGCCTGCAGGTTTTTAGTTTACAGAAATGGCATTATTTCATAATTTGACTTTATTGAATCTGTGATTGAGATGATAGAAAGGTAAGCAAAAATGACTATTAACATTTTAACCTTAGATACTGTTTGACTTTACAGGGCTTACGTTTCAAAAAGGCCCATGTAACACATCCTGAACTGAAAGCCACCTTTTGCCTGCCAATACTTGGTGTGAAAAAAAATCCTTCATCGCCACTGTATACAACTTTGGGTGTTATTACCAAAGGTACAGTGATAGAGGTGAACGTGAGCGAGTTGGGCCTTGTGACACAAGGAGGCAAGGTTATTTGGGGTAAGTGAAATTTTTTTTTTTTTGAGATAGCATCCTGCTTTTTAGTTCAGGCAGGTCCTGAGCTCACTATGTAGCCCTGGCAAGCCTCTTGAACTCAGCAATCCTCTTGCCTCTGCCACCCGAGTGCTGGGATTACAGGTGTGAGCCACCATACCCAGCATTGTGGTGTGTGGTACTGATTGCTGGTGGGTGTGAGTCAGCATACCCTATATTATTGTATGTGGTTGCTGGGGATTTTGTGCTTGCTAGGCAGGCACTGGAACCCCTGAGTCAAATCTCTGGCCACAGGTAAATTAATTTTTCAATGTAGGCTGTTGCTGTTCCACAGTAATAACAGTTATTTTTTTTTTTTCCCAAGTACCATGGATGGAATTCAGCTCCTTGTACTTTTAAGGGAGCTGTGCCAGAGCTAAATCTCTGGCCTGTAACAGTTACTTTTTAAGTTGATTTAAAAGTACATGGCATTTAATTTTTTTTTTTTTTTTTGCTTTTTGAGACAGGGTCTCACTTTGTAGTTCAGGCTGGCCCTGAGCTCACTATGGTGCCCAGGCAAGCCACCGCGAACTCAGCGATCCTCCTGTCTCTGCCTCCCGAGTGCTGGGATTACAGGCGTGAGCCACCACATACGGCATTGTGGTATGCGGTGTTGATTGTTGGTGGGCGTGTCTCCACGCCCAACATTATATGTGGTTACTGGGGATCGAACTCAGGTCCTTGCGCTTGCGAGGCAGGTGCTGGAACCACTGAGCTAACCCTCCGGCCCGGCATTTAATTTTTTAACACAGAAGAGCAAGCTAGAACTTTAAGTCAAATATCTTATTCTTTTCAAAGGTAGCTTATTGGTTCCATTTGCTTTTGGTTTTTTGAGATAGGGTCTCACTATATAATTTAGGCTGGTTTCGATCTAGCCCAGGCTGACCTTGAACTTACAGTAGCCCTCCTCCTTTAGCCTCCCTTCCTCGGCACATTTAATGTTTTAAAAAATAAAACTTACTTTATAAGAGAAGCAGGCACAAAGTATAAAAGTAGTGAAAGAAAATACAGTAAATTCACCACTGCTGGCAAAGAGGTGGACATCAGACATAACTTCACTGTTTTGGTAGTAGTTAAAATTGAGTCAGCCGGGCGTGGTGGCTCACGCCTGTAATCCCAGCACTCAGGAGGCAGAGACAGGAGGATTGCTGAGTTCCAGGCTTGCCTGGGCTACATAGTGAGCTCAGGGCCAGCCTGAACTACAAAGTAAGACCCTGTCTCAAAAGAAAAAAAAAAATTGAGTCATTAGTTCATACATCATGCTGACTGACCTTGTTTTTAAAATAGGTTAATTTAAAACATTTAAAAACTATTGCATTTTTCACTAAGTCATAAGGAAAAGTAGACTTGTGAATACAATATACTAATAGAGCTGACTGCCATTTGTACAAAAGTAAAATACATGAAATTTGTATTTAAGAGCACAACTTGGTTGTGAATGATTGTAAGTTTTCATTCTCTATTGTTCATTTCTTATTTTTTTAAATGGTTATTTTTTTTTACTTTTTTTGCAGTACCGGGGATCAAACTCAGGCCCTTGTGCGTCCAAGGTTGACACAGTACCACTTGAGCTAAGTCCCCAACCCCGGTTATTAGATATTTTAAGCAAAGGTCATAGTCCTTAATAGCTGGGATGTAGCTGAGTCATAGTATACTTGCCTGATACATGTGAGGCCCTGTGTCTGATCTACAGCACCACATACTTGCAAACAAATGAAAATTTTTTTTTTTTTTTTGAGACAGGGTCTTGCTTTGTAGTTCAGGCTGGCTCTGAGCTCACTATGTAGCCTAGGCAAGCCTCGTACTCAGCAATCCTCTCTCTGCCTCCCGAGTGCTGTGATGACAGGCACAAGCCACCACGACCGGCAAACAAATGAATTTTTATTGGCTGACATTCCTCCCTTTTCCCTTTTTTGATTTTTGTCTTCCTTAGGTAAATACGCCCAGGTAACCAACAATCCTGAGAATGATGGATGCATCAATGCAGTCTTACTGGTCTGACAGATATTTCATACAGTAACTTCTTATACTTATTGAAGACTACAGACCAATCAGGAAAACCACCATTACTGTGAATACTGCCTAACAACTTTCATAAGTGTAGTTATCAGTATAACTATTTATTAAATTGTAAAGACATTAAAATGGCCCAGTTTTACAAATTGGTCTTTTCCTTGGGATCTGCTAAGAGTTTACCTGTTAGTGAAAGTGAATCACTGAAAAAGTAAATATCAGCTATTTCATCAAAGAGTGGGCATTCACCAACACAGATCTGTCCTTCCTGAAAAAGCCACCAGTGTAGTAGAAAATACAAAGGTCAATGCAAACTTCATTTAGGGGTACAGGGCTAGCAAATCTTAAGTCCATTCTACGTCCATCATTCATCATTTGTCCTAAAAAAGGTAGCAGCATTAAGAAACAGTAAGGTTTAAACTTATTCTCAATACTGTTACACTACTTTAAAATGGTATTAAAAATTTTGTTTAGGTTTAGTTGCACTGATGCCCTGAAAAGAAACCTTATTTGCAGTTAAATAATATAAAAAGTCATATTAGACTTGTAACTCCAGTGTTGTGATCTGAATTAAAGAGTCATAACTTGAGCTTTGGGATATCTGTATATTAATGTAATCACCACATGCTTCAAACTGTTTATTTTTAAAAGTCTGTCTTCAGAGTACAACCAGTATGATTAATTGTGCCTTTAACAAAGTCATAGCTAAACAAACTCACTATAACATAACTTCATTAATGACACTGGTGAAAAGAGGAGAAAGAATTTCAAAACAGATCAAAATGAAGGTTTAATTACACTTTTTAAACTTCAAAAAAACAAAATACTGAGAAAACATAAATATTCCAGTAAGACTTGCTACTTTGGATAATATATCTTCTAAGTTGTATAAACATAAGTTGAAATTTCAGACATACACAGACACTTAGTAAAGGACTGACTAGTAGTTCTTGGAAATGATGATCCAAATGAGATAATCACTTGACAGAAGCCGAACCTTTCTTACAACTATATTTTAATAAATTATTTCACCACTAAGAAAATAGGTAATATATGGTTTAAGTTCTAGAATATAAAAGAAAAACATTTCAGGTAATCATTGAACACTAGAGAAATGAAGTTTGCTTTATTTAAAAAAATTTGTACTAAAGGAAGCTTGATATTCAGTATGAAAACAAGCATATTTGTGATAATTTTCACCCATGAAAGACTGGATCACACCATAAACATATTGCTACTAGTGGACATAAAAAGGACAAGCCTGTCTCTAAAATACTGTTATACAGATGAGTTACTCTTTATTTACATTAAAATCTGTTTCAGTTTGCTGGTGTGACCAAACCTTAGAAGGTAATCCCAATGGCGAAAGCCACTGTAATAGATACTGGGTAAAGCTTCAACTGTATTACAACTCATAACCCTTCAAGGTACTTTTCTAAAGTTGGTAAAACCATGTTTAGTTAGTGTTCTGGTAGTCTTCTAAAAGTAATCCAACCATTAATGACTGGATGTTACCTTACCATGACTGCGTTGAGTGGAAACATGAACAGACTGACATTCTAAGTCATGCTATATGATTAAAAAAAAAATCGTAATAGAACTTCTTGCTTTTAAAAGTTGTAGAAGTTTTTAAATATACTAATTTCTATGAGGTCTAGTAACTGAATAAGTGAACTGAAAATTTGCTAATAACCATCTGCTTTATATTACATAAGGAAATATATATGTATGTACACAAAAAGTGAATGCCTTTTTCTGCAAACAAAATAGCAATTCACAAAGGACTAGAATGAGACTGAACACTTGACACCTACATTAGCTGGCTGAAATACTGCTGTCCTCTGTACTTCTCAGATTTGCGAATGGCTTCCAAAACCACATCTGATTAGACTCCCTATAGAGGATAAATTTTTATATTGTATATAGTCAAGTTAATGAACATGAAAGTTCCCTTTTACATGTGACCTAAATTCCTTTGCTCTACAAACACAAGGATATTTTCTCAGACAAGATGAGAAATTCTGTGTGGTGAACAAAAAGCTGAATTTGCTCAAAACTCCCTGTTTAAACAAGTTTAATAAATGTAAGTTTATACTGTTAGCCCCAGTCATCACATATAAATCTTTCAAATTCAAACTATTATACATCAAGAATTATCACTGAACAGTTATTTTTAAAAGATCTATTTAAAGAAAAATTTTAAAAGAATGAGTAAAATATTAAAGTTTAAGAAATAAAAAATGGAAAAGAATTTTCTAAATCTTAATCAGTTACTTCCTATTTACGATATTAAGTTTCTCAAAATGTGTAGAACAACAAGAATATTTGCTAAGATTCATTAGAATTATTTATTTGTTGAGAAACAAAAGGCAAAAATGCCTTGGTTTTCCCTTGGACTAAAACTATCTTCTGATCAATAAAGGAAATAGAAAATATGTTGAAGATATAATAATAAAAAGGTTTACTATTTGCCTCTTTAAAGATTTTATCTAGATCTAAAACACTAATATCCCAAAATAAAATGTAATGCCATATTTGCTGACTGAAACCTGAATAAATCTTCCACAGAAATCAAATTCATAGCTGGGTGTGGTGGCTCACGCCTGTAATCCCAGCATTTGGGAGGCAGAGGCAGGAAGACTGCTGAGTTTGAGGCTTGCCTGGGCTAAATAGTGAGCAGAAGGCTAGCCTGAACTACAAAGTAAGACCCTATTCTCAAAAAAAAAAAAAAAAAAATCAAATCCATAGCCCTTCAAATAATGACGGTCTAACGTGTCTCACATACAGATCATGTACAAGCTGTTTCAAAAAATCAAAATGGGCTCAAAAATTTTCCAACTTAATTGCAAATTTTAAGAACTTGTGATGCTACTAAAGAATATGGTTTTGAGATTCTCTTTGGACTCTACCATTTTACTCATTTTAAAACAAATCACTGTACAAAAACAAACATTTTAGGAAATTTTCTTCCCTCCAAGTCTTCCTAAAGCTAAAAAATTCTGCTATAGCACCACAAATTACATATACAGGCTAGGTTACAACCAGTTCTCAGAGAACAAATCTAGAGTAAGCAAAATCAAACGGACAACAGAGCCTTCTAATTTGAATTAAGCTCTTGTAACTACAGCTCCTAGGACAGCTTCACTCCTGCCATGCAGGTCTAAGGTTAGAAGTAGGTTTGCAAACCTATCCAAGAACACGCACACAGGCATAATAAGCTCACAGGCAGAACCTTTGCCAGAAGAATCATTGAGTGAGAGGGATAATAAAAGCTGAGGTGAAAATAAGACTACAGAGCTTAGGCAGGAGGGGGAGTTAAGGAAACTAAGACGGAGACTCACACTTCTGACAGATACTGAGTGAAGACAAAAACATCACTGGCTTAATTTATCTGTCATCAGGGCCACAAAATCCAGTTAAACTATATTCCTAAATTTCATTAGCAGGGATGTTTACATGATTGAAAGTGTACTCCTTTAAACTTACAAGTATCTGCAAGTATGCAGATTTTTTTTAATGAGAGCAAACTAATACTACAAATGCCATAGATGGTAAGCTGGAAATACATTTTTATGTAACTTTCCAAAGATATTAAAATGGAAGGAAAATACTCCATTTACAAGAGGCCAGAACCAAAGTATCTTTTGATCATATACTTCCATTTTTGTACTCTCAATTTCCTTGTGTTTATAATTATTCAAATTTATTGACATTTGTCTAGTCATGCTTACATTTTAAAAGTCGGTAATTTTGATATATCAAGAAAACACTTCTAGAACCCTCAAGTTTTACTATTAAAATCCTTATAAAAGACTCCTGTGATCCTTACAAGCAACAGAAAGCCAACTACTTTCATATTTTTTAAATTTATATTTTTTGAAATATTAATGGTCAGACGTTCCACTTGCTAAAGAAAAATATAGTATGATCTGGTTCCCAAAATTGAAAAATGATTAATAAAAATAAAAAATTGTATTTACACAAAGCCTGAAAAATTAAAAAGAATGTTGGATCTTAGATCCTAAAGGGAAGCGAAAAACTGTATTACAAATAAATTCAAATTGGAATTTTGGAAATTTTTCTCCTGCACCCATGCTGTTTTATTAATTACAATATTTAAAAAACAATTATGTTACAAAGAAGAGGATTTATATCCATCTCTTCTTCATTCAGGTCAGCTTGGCTTTTTTCTTGGCGGGTCCTTTATGCCCTTTGGCCTTCCTTCTTAAATTTCGCCTGTCCACCACAGGCACTTCCACTTCAATCTCCTCTGAGCTGCTATCCACAGTTTTCTCTGCTGACTGTGTAAACTGATCCAGTTGCTCTGACGATGCTTCAGACTGCTCTTCTGACTGGTTCTTCTGTCCTGCATTCTGTGAAAATGGGACATCTTCAAGTTCGACCTCTATCAAAGAACTCTGAGGAAGAGCAGTGGCGGCTTCCTGGGGCTCAGGCCCCTCCTCACCCTGGTCTTCCAATGATGAAGTGGTGTTGAGTGATAAATTCTCAGAGACTGGTTCTTCAGAAAATTCAGCTATCACAGAGTTTGGAAAACCACTGTCAGCTCGTTCTTCAGCATTGTCTGAATTTCCCAAATGTGTTTTCTTTCTCAGAACTGGGGGCAGTTTCTCCTCAGTGTGTGCCTTGTCATCAGATGGGCCTTGGGCTATCAACATTTCTGAGTCAGCTATGTGTGGGGTCTGAAAATGAAAATCTTGATGAACAAGCTTCTTCAGAACAGTTCTAAATGAATTATCCCTAGACATTAATAAGCAATGACAATTAATTTAGTATTCATTATTTTGTTAATCACTCTCTCTCTCCTTAGAATCCAAACTCCTGGTAATTTTAATATACTGAATTTTTACTTCATAGATATAATCTATCAAGTTCTTTTTCAACTAATCTGTTTCCCTAATTAAAACATGTTAAAGTTACTGCATTGGTTGGAGACTATGTAAGCAGTAAGGACTCAAATATTTAGTAAATCAAGTTTTATCGTTTTTCTAAGCATTTTCCTAAGTCTGAAGAACAAAGCTCATTTTTCGTAAGAGGTATATGGTTTTTCTTTTCTTTTAATTGATAAAGATTCAGCCCCATGTGGAAGATAAACCTTACAAAGATTTATGGAATATTACTGACTGTATTTTCTTACACTATCAAATCTAAAATAAAAATTAATTTTCCTGAAGGAATGTATGTGGAGGAAATAGAGTATAATACACAGCACTTTAATAAAATAAGGTAATTTGTGTCTTACTTTATCCAGTGCAATAGTCTCTGGGGGTTTTGAAGCCTCTGCCACTAGTGGAACACTATTTGCAGTGTCTTCACTAGCATTAGAAGACTGCACTTTTAATTCTTCTTCTTCACTACCAGAGTCTTCCTCTTCAGTAACAAGTGAGGTCTTAAGATTATCATCCATTATCTCACCATTCATAGTCTCCAATTCAGAATCCTGTACCAAGAGACAAAAGTCAGGACATGATCACAAGCTAAGTTATTTGTTATGCAAGAAGAGTCTCTTCTTAGTCCTTATTTGTCATCTACAAGGAATCATAATGGATTTAGAACAACAGAAAGTATCATGAACTACTATTTAACCTTGTTTTTGAAAATTGCCTTACTGGAAGAAAAGGGAAAGTTGGAAGACAGGGTCAATAAAACAATCTCTGAGGATCCCATTTTCTCACCGTTCTTTAGAAGACAGGGTAGGACCAGGATGCTCTACAGTCACACACAGTAGGGCCAAGACTGAGGGAAAAGAACTTGCCTCTCCTTACTTATTCTTCTTAAAGGGCAATCACAGAAGGAGCCCCTTTAGTAAAAAGGTATCAGAAGAAATATAGATTGGGTGTTTGCTCCTTAAGGAACATCTCTGAGAGGGACCTCCAGTCTACAGGCCTGTGGAAAACCACTGTTTACCTTACTAGAGGGGGCAAGCAATACCAATCTCATGAGAAGCTGAGTTTGGTGGCTGCTTCTTGGTGGGTGAAGATAAGTCCATTGCAGATAGCTCACTGCCAGCCAATTGAGGTCATTTCTAAATAATGCAGTTCCTTGCTCATATTATTGAAAAGTACGGAATGGTGACCTGGTTACATAAATCCTCCAATTTCTAAAATTCTTCCAAAGTTTATATTAACTTCTATTTAATGTCAAATATTTCTAATTAATCTCAATGACATTTTGTTTTGTTTTGTTTTGTGATGGGGTCTCATTATGTAGTTTAGGCAGGTCTGAAACTCACCATATAGCCCAGGCAAACCTGTTATTCACAATGATTCCTCTGTCTCAGTTTCCCAAAGGCAGGGGTTACAGGTGTGTGTCACAACATGGTGCCTTTAGCGACATTCTAATAATTAGGAATTCTACTACCACTTAAAAATTAGAAAAATGATGCACACAAGTATTCAGAAACAGGCTGGATGGATTACAAGAGATTATCTGCAAGCATATAAAGGGAATTTTAAAAAAATTGAAATCAGAAGCTTATATTTTTCTACAAGAAAATTTCTCTAAAATAAATTTTTTTCTGAGGAGAAGAAAGAACAGAGCAATGATGAACAACAAAATAAAGACTCTCCAGAACCCAAAATGAGGGACCTGGAAAAGAGCAACTTGGTGATGAGAAGAACAGAAGGAGACCATCAGGAATTGGGAGGAAGGGAGCTGACAGGAAAACTAGAAATGACTGAGCTGGAGCAATGGAACCTAACACAGAAAAAAGAGGAGCATTCTGGAAAGCTTACCTGGATCCCAGGGAGGGGTCCCACGCTGCAGACACCAGGTAAGCCTGCAGGATTAGCTCCAGAAAGAAACAACAGACAGGCTCAGCAGCACTAGCTCCAAAACACCCACAGTTACCAGAAACTACAAAACAGCATGGAGTTTTACTCCAAAAGCAACTCCTTCATGGCAGACCAAAGTTGGTGAAGAAATCCAGGGCAGCAACCAGCATATTTGAAAGAGTTTAATTCATAGCCATACTGGGGAAAAGTTAACTGTTGAGTCTAAACCACAAAGCAACTACATTTGAGGTTTCCAGTGTTATGCTCCCACAGTGAGTAGGTGGAGGTCAGCTGTGAGACAGGCACAGAGAGTGCAGGCTAGACAAAGACCCTCTGAGTTTAAGCTCAGGCTCAGGAGGTCGTGGGCCCTGCCTTCCACAGCAAGAAACCAGGCCTGCCTGCCAGATGTGGCTTTCAGAGCTGGCTGGGTCTGCAAGTGCTGACCCTAAGTCCAGTGGTCTGCTTGACCCCCACTGTCTATATCTAGCACAGAGATCAACAGTCTGCTTCCTCCATCTGCCAACATGAGCAAGGATACACTTGGGCTTCAATGGCTGCCTAAGTGTGGGGTGTGCAGACAGAGGGACCTCTGGAGCAGGGGGTTCAGTTCATAAACCCACAGGCCTAAAGTTAGGTAGAGAAAGCTAAAATTTGATGGATTCTAATACTACAGACACCAGAAAAAAAATTCATTCAAAAATACACAGGGATTTTTGACTCATTTTCCTTTCTTTCTTTCCTTTTTAGTTTTTCAATGTTTAACTTTAAAATTTTAGTGTATGTGCTGCCGAAGTGAGCACTAACTT
>PVIC010041408.1:0-16247 GCA_004025085.1 Thryonomys swinderianus
AAAGAAAGAAAGAAAGAAAGAAAGAAAGAAAGAAAGAAAGAAAGAAAGAAAGAAAGAAAGAAAGAAAGGAAGGAAGGAAGGAAGGAAGGAAGAAAGGAACTGTTGGTGACAATATGGAAAAAAATGCCTGCTGTAAAATGATAGTTATTTTGGAAAATAGCTCAATAATTTCTCAAATAATTAAGCAGTTACTATATGATCAGCACTTTCAATTTCAGTATCCTACCCAGAGAAATGAAAATACATATCCAAATGAACCTGAAAAAACAAAACAAAAAATGAAGATTCAAAATCCTAAGATACTACTAATCCTTCAGTTTTTAACACATAATAAACACTTATTAGAAACAGATTTTGAAAAGGAGAGAGACCTACAGAGCATTGTGTTCCAGAAGAAAGGATACACATGAGATAAAAGGCCAACCAGAAGCAGAGAAAAAATAATGATATTTTGCTTATGATTTTTAAGTTGCATTTAGGCTAAAATGTTTTGTCTGAATTATCTTTCAGGTAGACATATTAAGCACATATTTATTTAGCAAGCACAGACAAGCCTACACTTACCAGTCTGGATAGGGTTCACCACTTGCCCAGGCTGGAAACAGAAGTCTGCATCTTCTGGCCAGTTCTGGCTGTTCTGATATTCTTGGTAGGCCATTGTCTCATCCAGGAATTCAGTTAGAGAACCTTGATACACAGACCAAAGACAAGCTATAAGACAGTACTGTTTTCTATAAAGTATCACAGCTAGTTCAATATAACATAATCCAATCTAGCAAATGCCTTTTAAGAAAACTTCCTAAAACGTGACAGACAGAAAAAAAATTACTGGAAGCATAAAGTCCTAGTTAAGGCTAAAACCATTCCAAAGCATCTTCTGGTAGTATACGAATATAGGAAGGATTATTTCCTCCACCAAAGAACAAATATAAAATATGGAAGAATCAAGGATTGTTAACATGACAACTCTCAAACTGACAAAGTTTCAAGGCAAGTACAATTAAAATCCCAACAAAATTTTAAAAAGATATCAAGCCCATTCCATAATTTATAAGGAAACTTTAAAACCCCAGAAAAAACAAAAACCATTTAAGAAAAATAAAGATAAAGAAATTATATTACCTGACTTCAAACATTACCCTAAGTATACCAACTCATTGTAGTACTGACCACATACTTGGATAAAAAGAATAGAGTTCAAACCAACAACATGGGAAAAAGCCTTTATTTGCTATTTGTCAGGCAAAGGGAGGGCTATTATCTACAATATATAAAGAACTTAAACAGATCAGTCTCCCCAAGTTTAAAGACTCAGTTCAAATATGGGCATCTGAAATGAACAGACACTTCTTAGAGGCAGAAGTCAAAGCAGCCAAGAAGTATATGAAGAAATATTCAACATCACTGGTCATTCAAGAGATGCAGATGAAAACAACACTGAAATTTCATCTCACTCCACCAAGAATGGCTGCTATTGAGAAATCAACCAGCAATAAATGCTGGCGAGGCTGCGGGGAGAAAGGAACCCTTCTCCACTGTTGGTGGGATCACAGACTTGTGCAACCATTGTGGAGATCTGTGTGGAGATTCCTCAGAAAACTAAGACTAGAGGTCCCATTCGACCATGCTATACCCCTGCTAGGAATATACTCAAAGGAATTTTAAAAATCACATTGGAAAGACAGATGTACATCCTTGTTCACAGCAGCTCAGTTCTTGATAGCCCCATCTTGGAAACAACCCAAATACCCATCAACTGGGGACTAGATAAAGAAGATGTGGTTTTTTAAATAAAATGGAGTATTACTCTGCCATAAAGAATGACAAGATTCATTCATTTATGTGCAAATGGATACACCTGGAGGATATACTAATAAGTGAAATAAATAGATCACAGATATGCAAATACCAGATCTTTTCTTTGACATGAGCACGTGTATATATAAATGAGTGCTAGAATGTATGACAGTTTTTCTTTTTTCTTTTTTTGAGACAGGGCCTTGCTTTGTAGTTCAGGCTGGCCTGAGCTCACTATGTAACCCAGGCAAGCCTCGAACTCAGCAATCCTCCTGCCTCTGCCTCCCGAATGTTGGGATTACAGGCGAGAGCCACCACACCCAGCATGATAGTTTTTATAAAATAGGAAATATCCAAAGGGAATTTGATATGGGAACGTAATGAGGGGAAGTAATAAATATGACTCCAAAAGAAAATAAAAGAGCATATATATAGGGGTGGGGGTGGGGGTGGGTAGGGATGTGGGTAAAAATGAGAATTAATTTGTGTCAAATACTGATACAAATTCCCCAATGTTGTGATTATGAGCTTGTATATAAAATGTACCAATAAAGAATTCAGTTTTAAAAAAGAGTTCATAAAGAACCCTACACAGTTATATCAGTTAGTTTTCAGCAAAGAAGTCAATAAAATTCAACAGAAAGAGTAAAGTTTTTCTTTAACAAAAGCTATAGAAACAATCTGATACTTAATACATCACTACAGATTGATTCCTAGCTTCAACTTGGGAGCACCAGAAACATTTATTTTCTCTTATAACTTTCTAGCTAATTTCCCTGTAGTAATCTAAAAGGGAAGTGTATTATTACATTTTTGCTTGTATGATTTAAGAACTGAGGCAAGCCCAGGAGTGGTGACACACACCTGTAATTCTGGAACTCAGGAAGTGGGAGACAGGAAGATTGCCACAAGTTTGAGGCCAGCCTGGATCACATACTGAGTTCATGGGCAGCCTGAACTACATAACATTACTATGTCTCAAAAAAACCAAAAAACTACAAATTAATAAAATGTCCCTTTCTAGATTACTACAGAGAAATTATCTAGATAATTACAGCAGAAAAAGAAATGTTTGTGCTGCTTAAAAGTGGAAGCCAGGGCCAGAGATTTGGCTCAGTGGTTCCTTTGCCTGCCTCGCAAGCACAATGGTCCTGAGTTCAATCCCTGGTAACCACATACAATGCTGGGCGTGGTGACTCACACCCACCAGAATCAATACCACATACCACAGTGCCGGGTATGGTGGCTCACGTCTGTAATCCCAACACTCAGGAGGCAAAGACAGGAGGGTTGCTGAGTTCGAGGCTTGCCTGGGCTACATAGTGAGCTCAGGGCCAGCCTGAACTACAAAGCGAAACCCTGTCTCAAAAAAAAAAAAAAAAAAAGTGCTCGCTTCAGCAGCACATATACTAAAAAAAAAAAGTGGAAGCCAGAAATCATCTGCAATTGATTCAACAACAGTCTTGAAGCCTTTGGTTACTTTCACAAACACAGGGGTTTTATTTTCTCTTTTATTACTGTTAAATATTCTAATGACTCAATAGCGAGTTTAAACAAAGGAAAAGAAAGAGAGAAGGAGAGGGAGGTGAGAGGGAGAAGATGGGAAGGAAGAAGAGGAGGGCAGACAAACAAGCATAGGGTTTGGCACCAGCAGAGAAAACTGAGTTCCTTGTCCCTGGCTCTGCCACAAGCTAACCACGTAGTTAAGACAGCCAGACCTTTCTTTTTGTTGTTTTTACATTTTTTTTTTTTCTGAGACAGGGTCTTGCTTTGTAGTTCAGGCTGGCCCTGAGCTCACTATGCAACCCAGCCAAACCTGGAACTCAGCAATCCTCCCTTCTCTGCCTCCCGAGTGCTGGGATTACAGGCGTGAGCCACCACGCCCGGCACTGTGGTATGTGGTACTGATTGCTGGTGGGCGTGAGTCTCCACGCCCAGCATTGTGTGTGGTTACTGGGGATCAAACTCAGGACCTTGCGCTTGTGAGGCAGGCACCGGAACCACTAAGCTAACCCTCCGGCCCTACATTTCCTTAATACTCCACAGCTAAGGCAGGCAAACTCTCTTGCAGGAACGCAAGTCTTCAGAACAAATGTTTGTTAAAAAAAAAATAGCATAAGTGCAATCGAGTCAAAGAATCTAATTCAGAAAAAAAGCGAAAAATGAAATTTGAAACCAGCAACAGTAATATAACACATAATAATTAGTGCTTCTAAATACCTTAGTTCTCCTGCTCAAGAGGAAAGTAGAATGGGGAAGACAGGTAGCTAGTTCCTCTTTCCATGGAATCGAAGGCATTATTAAGAAAAATAAATGTCTAGGGCTGGAGATTTAGCTCAGTGGTTCCGGTGCCTGCCTTGCAAGTGCAAGGTCCTGAGTTCAATCCCCGCTAACCACATACAATGCTGTGTGGAGACTCACACCCACCAGCAATCAATACCACATACCACAATGCCGGATGTGGTGGCTCATGCCTGTCATCCCAGCACTCGGGAGGCAGAGACAGGAGGCTTGCTGAGTTCGTGGCGGCTTGCCTGGGCTACACAGTGAGCTCAGAGCCAGCCTGAACTACAAAGCGAGACCCTGTCTCAAAAAGCAAAAAAAAAAAGTCTAAAAGTTTAAAGTACCAGAGAACATATCTATGTATCAGAGTTAAACTAATTCTACCAGAAAACATCTCTTTCAAGTAAGAGAGAGAACAAACCCTAACAATGCAAAAACCCAGTGATATGGTTTCAGATTCTATACTGCAGATAACCTGTAAAAAACTATCATTTGTCCAGTTTTGTTTGTTTGCTTTTTTGCAGTACCAGAGATCAAACTCAGGACCTGGTGCCTGCAAGGCAGGAGTGGTACCAGCTAAATCCATAGTTACCTCCCCCCAAAAACTACCAAAATAATTCTCTCTCCTAAATATATGTGTGAAATGGATTTTCTTCTTTTTCTCTTTTTTTCTGAGACAAGGTCTCACTATGTAGGTCTTTGGTTTTTTGGATTTTTTTAAACAAGGCATTTATTGGTACATTTTCCATCATGATAACTAACAATCATCATAGGGAATTTGCATCTGCAGCATTATGTAGTTAAGGGGGGCCCAGAACTCACCATGTAGCCCAGGGGGGCCTTAAACTCTAGGTGATCCTCCTGCCACAGCCTCCCTAATGCTGGGATTAGAGCCGTGCTCCTCCTCTCTCCTTTTATATAAACTGCTGCTGTTTTCACCTATTATACTGTCCTTAGGGCCTCTCGCCCTGTTGAACTGCTTCTGCTCCATCTTTTGGGAACACCCCGTAGGACACTCTGAGCACAAGCCTCCTTGGGCCTGTGGAGCCGTTCCTCTGTGTTCCCACGGCAGCCTATGCAGACACAGTGTGCTCAGCCCCTGAACAGGACTGTGCCTTCCATGGTGTCCCCAACCCACCAATTGTGCCTGACATCCAGCTGGTACTCAGGAAATGGCTGCTGAATATTGTAATTCAGACAGGGAAAACCCACTCGGAGACAAAAATACTGACTGGTAGGTTTTCCTTAGAGAAAAAAACCTGAAAATTAAGATTCTATTTGTGTAACGTGTTTGCTCCATTGAATTTACATATTTTTCCTGCTGTATACAAGGCAGTGTATAATTTACATTTTCTAAATTACAGAACTATCACACAATAGAAATTTACAATAAACTAAACTGCTTATCCGAAGACTTAAATTTGATCAGAGTAGACCAAGGCACTCGAGAATAAAGGGAGCAAACATTAATAACTAGATCAAACAAACAGACACAATAAATCAAGACTGTCATATCTACAACATGATATATAGCTATTCTACTTAAAGGAATATGGAACTAGGCTCTTGCTTCAGTCACAACAGGAATTAAAATATTCTCTTATTAAAATATTCTATTTCTGTCAACTCACAAAGAACCCCATTTGTTTATATTATTTGATTTTGTTTTTTGAAACAAGGTCTCACCGTGTGGTCCAGCCTGGCCTTAAACTCATTATGTAGGTCAACCTGGCCTCAAACTTGCAACCGTCCTGCCTCAGCTGCTAAGGATTATAAGCACCCACCATGATGCCTAGTCAAACAAGTTATATACAGTATATGAAAGTATACGAGGGCCGGAGAGTTATCTCAGTGGTTCCAGTGCCTGCCTCACAAGCGCAGGGTCCTGAGTTCGATCCTGGTAACCACATACAATGCTGGGCATGGTGACTCACGCACACCAGCCATCAATACCACATACCACAGTGCCGGGCGTGGTGGCTCACGCCTGTAATCCCAGCACTCGGGAGGCAGAGGCAGGAGGACTGCTGTGTTTGAGGCTTGCCTGGGCTACATAGTGAGCTCAGGGCCAGCCTGAACTGCAAAGCGAGACCCTGTCTCCAAAAAAAAAAAAAAAAAGTATACAAAAATATTTAAATTATGGTGGAAGTTAATAAAGTTTTGGCTTAAAGCCAAAAAAATTATAAGTTGCCATAATTAAAATTCAACCACGGTAGAAATCGCACATGAACATTAAACTGTATTATTCTCTATATCCAATATTCAATGGCTTCTATTTATTCAATTAATTTATTACAGACAATTGTGGCTGACGGGCCTTCCAGCTCTAAAGAAAAAAGAAAAACCACTCTCCAAGGAAGGAAAATTATTCAAGTAACTTAATATCATCATTATCAATGATTATTGAAACCCTAAACACAAGGAAGGAAATTAATGTCCAAACCGTGGTTTGCTGACTCCAAGGCGGAAAGGTCATGACAGAACAATATGGTAAAGTAAAGCTATTCATTCCACGGTGGCTGAAGGAAAATTTAGACCTAAAGAGATCCCCTAGTGGCCTGGCCCCATCTGGGCCATACCTCCTACTGCACAATCAGCTAGGACAATTGCAGCTTCACTACTGGTGAGGACATCACATGAGCCACTCACCCATGTGTCTCTTAAAATCCAGCCAGGTTCACAATCAACCTGACCTGGTACCTCTCACTCCGAGAAAAATCAAAGACACCAAGTGATAATGCAGCAATAGAAACCTAGAGATCACACGACATGGTAGATTCCAAGGATGTTGGTATATAATACTATGTGGACATAATACTGAGTGAACCTTGTGCAGCTGGAGGTGGCACTAACAGAACACACAGCTGCTTGGTGCAATTTGGGATGAAAGATGTTTAGTGAGACAGAGATGCCAAGTTCCCCTCACAAGATGCTGAGAAGGAAATCCAAAGGCTCAGGGAGGCAGGATGTCGGGATGGGTTTTTCATATGTGAACTGTACAGGCTAAGAGGGCCCAGAAGACACTCCTTTCACTCAGGCACTGGGAAACGCTTCAGTGAGGGAGCAACTCCCTCCTCAAGAGCTCTATGGCTGTCCCCTGCTGCAGTGTGGGTCTGTTCCTCTAGGTCCAGATTAGCAAAGGTCACTGTGAGATCCAACTTGACATAAAAACAGCCATTTGGTTAAAAACCTCCACTTGTGTCCTGTAACCTCCTTCTGAAACTGAAACTTGTCTCCTTGGAACTGTCCACCCACCCGATGCACATAGTCACAGATTACGTTTTTAGAACATACTATTCTATAGTAACCAGTTATATGATTGTCGGTATTGGCTTCTGTTAACAACTCGCTTCTGCACTTTAACAACAGAATGACCTAATCACTTCTGCAGAGAAACCTCTTGATAACCGGGGGAGGGGGAGTAGATTTTGCCTTTAAATACTGTGGCCCAGTTTACCTCTGTGCCTTCCTCCAATGAAGGGATGGCCCTCAGCTGAGTAATAAAGCTCTTGTTTGGACTTGAAGATCAAGTTGTGTCCTGACAGACTGTCTCGGTGGGGCTTGGTCCCAAGAGTCACAGTCTCCAGGTTACTGCGGGGT
Source organism: Thryonomys swinderianus (assembly GCA_004025085.1). Lineage (NCBI taxonomy): Eukaryota > Metazoa > Chordata > Mammalia > Rodentia > Thryonomyidae > Thryonomys > Thryonomys swinderianus. The sequence continues at coordinate 7,681 of PVIC010041408.1, forward strand.
GCCACCACTCAAGTAAGCTCCCAATTTCAACATGGATGTAGAATGCAGGAAGAGCAGAGGCCATGGGGCAGCACTTAATGTAAAGACACGGCGGAAACATCTACTATAGAGTTGTACCAGAAATCAGAATTCCTAGGCCCATCTGGTTTTGTTTGTTCTGTTTTTGAGACAGTTTCAAGAGGTAGTTCAGGGAGGCCTTGAAACACACGTTAATCCTCCTGCCTTGGCCTCCCAAGTGCTGGGATTATAGCCGTGCACCCCTAGACCCAGCATCTTGGCCCACCTAGAACTTTGGCAGCAATTAACTGATCACAGTGTTCCAGAGCCAGCCAAGTAAAAACCAGGTCAATCTGGGCCAGAGATTTAGCTCAGTGGTTCTGGCGCCTGCCTTGCAAGTGCAAGGTCCTGAGTTTGATTCCCAGTAACCACATACAACAATGCTAGGTGTGGTGACTCATGCCCACCAGCAATCAGTACCACATACCACAGTGCCAGGCATGGTGGCTCACATCTGTAATCCCAGCACTCGGGAGGCAGAGACATTAGGATTGCTGAGTTTGAGGCTTGCCTGGGCTACATAGTGAGCTCAGGGCCAGCTTGAACTACAAAGTGAGACCCTGTCTCAAAAAAAAAAAAAAAAAACACAAAACAGGTCAATCTGTGTAACTGGAAAACAAAAGTGAATGAGACCCTCAATTCTTGAAGTAAAAACCTGACTTGAAAATCAGACTTGAAAATCACTCAATCTATGTCCCTTTGACTCCACAAAACAGCAGTGTTTCCATGAATGCAAGCTATAGCTACCTGAAGGCCACTTATTAGGGTGAGTGTGAATTAGAGAAAAAGAGTCACCCACACTTCTCAGAGATGAACAATTCCTAGGGACCCAAAATTCCACCATGAAATACTAGTTAAATGAAGGGTTACAGTGGTTAGATAACACAAGGAATGCTTGGCTTAAATCCACCTCACAGGGCACCCAGTTGTGCCACAGACCTGCTTTGTAGTTATTTTCTTCAGATCCAGAACTAATTAGAATAGACATATTTGGTTACCGACAGAACTTTCAAATTGCTTGTCTGACCCAAATGTAAGTGTTAGGACTTGTATCTAGATGTCCTCGCAAAGCCTTGTGAGGTACAGGTGTGCTTTTTGGCGGGGGGGTGGGCGTAGGGTGTATGATGCTAGGATCAAGGATGGAATGCTGGACCTGATTCCTGGTGCAGTGCTGGGATAAGGCTGCCCCACTCTGGGTGTGAGTGCTACTCACATGGAGAAGATATAAGGGACAGACAGGGTCATCACTTGCTGCTTGCTGCCTTCTGCCTGTTATAAATTTTTTCTCCTCTGCAATGTCACCCTGCCTTGGAGCCAACTATCAACTGAAACCTCAACAAACCGTGAGGCAATAACCCTTTCCTCTGTGTCAGGTATTTTGTCTCAACAAGAAAAGTAACTAAGATGGAATAAATATGATTCTGAAAGAAAATAAAAGAGCATGTATATAGGCGATGGGGGTGGGTAGGGATGTGGGTAAAAATGAGAATTATCTTGTGTCATATACTAGTACAAATTCCCCAGTGTTGTGCATGATTGTGAGCTGTATATAAAATGTACCTAAATAAAAGAATTCAATTTTTTAAAAAAGTAACTAAGACATTAACAGTCATTATTCAAGAAAGGCTAAGTAGGAGCACCTTGAACTTCCCACCCCTATTAGGAGAGTTGACCTTACTAGTTAAGGAAATGAAAGTGATTAATGACACCATTAAAGATTTGAAAGAACAGCAGTAGCGATACCTATTCCATCCCCACTGAACTCACCAGCTTTGCCTATGCAGAAGTGAGACTGCACTTGGTGAATGACTATGGACTATCAGAAACTTAGGCTGGGGCCGGAGATTTAGCTCAGTGGTTCCAGCCCCTGCCTACCAAGTGCAAGGTCCCTGGTTTGATCCCCAGTAACCACATACAGCAATATCGGTGTGGTGACTCACGCCCACCAGCAATCAGTACCACATACCACAATGCTGGGTGTGATGCCTCATGCCTGTAATCCCAGCACTCAGTAGGCAGAGGCAGAAGGGCTTCTCTGGCTACGTGGTGAGGTCAGGGCCACCCTGAACTATAAATCGAGACTCTGTCTCAAAAAAAAAAAAAAACTTGGGCCTGAGATTTAGCTCAACTGGTACCATGCCTACCTTGGAAGCACAAAGGTATGAGTTCGATCCCCAGTACCACAAAAAAACAAACAAACTTAAATAAGGTAGAGATTCCAGTTACACCTAATGCCCCAAGATGTGGCATCTTTACTGGAGGAAATCAGCACGGGTCACAGCATACTTGCTACATTGCTACTAACTTGACTAGTGCTTTTGTTCCCATACCAGTTTGCAAGTGTTACCAGAAGCACTTTGCTTTTACCTGCTTTTTACACACCTATGAGCTGCCTCTGAGTGTCATCAATTCTTCCATCATATGTATCCTACAGAGCTCCTGGACACTGTAACATTCAAAAAATGTCACAGTAGCCTATGTCCACATTGTGCTAATTGAATTAGATGAAGAAGAGTACCAAACAAAAATTCAAGGATTCTTTATATTAATCAAGTGTCTAAAGATTCAAAATCTGGAGCACGTGAAAAGCTCCCATCCAAAGAAAGTTCCTGAAACTCATTTTCACATGAGTAACAAGGAAAAAAGAAGCACAATGCCTGGTAGGCCCTTACGGATTGTAGAGACAACATACACACATTTGCACATACATCAGCCCATTTATAGGTAGTTTACATAGCCAGACAATAGTGGCTCATGGCTAAAATTCCAGCACTTGGCAAAGGAAGGAGGACTGACATGAGTTCGAGGCCAGCCTGGGCTACATAGTGAGTTCAGGCCAGCCCAAACTACAAAGCAAGACTGTCTCAAAACAAAACAAAACTATAGGTGGCTTGCAGGCTGATGGTTTACAGTGGGACCTCAAACAAGCAAAGACTATATAGCAAATTCAGGTTGCAGTTCAAGCTACTTTGCTACTTGGCCTTTATAATCCAGCACAGCAACCATACCATGCTTAGCAGACTCTCCAGCAAGCAAAAGAAACACAACCTAGACTCAGAACTTTGGAGAAACTGATGCCTTTTGTAGAAAACTATTCACCTTTTGAGGATCTGCTTTGTGTTTTGTTTTTTTTTTACTGGTACACTTTATTGGCACATTATATATACACATCACAATTACACTCCACGTTGAGAATTTGTACCAGTATATGACACAATTATTATTATTATTATTTTTTGAGACAGGGTCTCACTTTGTAGTTCAGGCTGGCCCTGAGCTCACTATGTAGCTCAGGCAAGCCTCAAACTCAGCAATCCTCCTGTTTCTGCCTCCCGAGTGCTGAGATTACAGGCGTGAGCCACCACTCCCAGCACTGTGGTATGTGGTATTGATGGCTGGTGGGTGTGTCTCCATGCCCAACATTGTATGTGGTTACCGGGATTGAACTCAGGACCTTGCACTTGCAAGGCAAGCGCCGGAACCACTGAGCTAAATCTCTGGTTCTGACACAACTTAATTCTTATTTTTCCCTTTCCCTTTGCTTCAGGTGTTTACCGCTAGTCTTGGCGGAGGCCAAATACCTAGTCATGCAACGTACATGATATGACTGACTGTGGTCAGAGGCTCCTACACAAACTGGATGTTATTCAACCCACCTACTCTACTTGGCCACGCACAGCACCAGTCTGCTATCAAGGGGAAACAGCACATAAAAGGCCAAAATCCAGCAGGCCCAGAGATGAGTCATGGAGCAGATGACTCAAACTCCTTCACTATTGACTTCATTATACTGCCTCCTCTCCATCAGCCATGCTAGCAATCTCCACAGAGTGCCCTCTGACAGGCGACGATGCAAGAAAAAGACTCAAGTCTGGCCTACTAAAACTGCAACATGGAGGAGGGTAGGAGTAATAGGGAGGGCAGGGAAATGGGACAAAATGAGAATCAAGATATATCATGTACAGGTACAAATTCTCAATGTTGATGTAATTATAATGTATACCTAAAATGTACCAATGAACTCAATAAAGGGGAAAAAAAAGAAATGAAGTAGGGGAAAAAAAACTGCAACACAGGCCAGAGGATATAACTCAGTGGTCCCACCATCTGCCTGACAACCACAAGATCCCTGGTTTGATTTCTGGTAACCACATACAACAATGCCGGGTGGGGTGACTCACATCCACCAGCAATCTGTACCACAAACCACAGTGCCGGTAATCCCAGCACTCCGGAGGCAGAGGCAGGAGGATTGCTGAGTTTGAGGATTGTCTGGGCTACACAGTAAGCTCAGAACCAGCCTGAACTACAAAACAGACCATCTTCAACAACAACAACAAAAAAACCCTGCAATACTACAGTTTACTGAGGACAGTGGTGAAGGAAAATTTTCGCAGCGGACAGAACTCTGAGCAGCGTATTTGGTTTCCTTTCTGTCTGCAGTAAGACATGGTCAGTAACACTGACTACACTGATTGGTTAGCAATAATGAATTATTATTTTGCTGGCTGATTAGATACCTGAATAAACACTGACATAGAAATGACATACTTCACAACTACTGAACTCATTTCCCAGCCATGAGTGACCCAGGAAATATTAATAAAAATAAAAACCCAAGAAAAAGTGGCCATAGAAGTAATGCAGGGTTGTAACAATAGAGTCTTCCCCTAAATAAAGCTGACCTGGTTAAAGCTTCTGCCAAGGGCCTAACCTGTCACAGATTAGCACCGACCAGTGATGAGACCTTTCCCTGAGGAGAGTTAACTATAGGGGAAAACTTCCCTCATTGGGGTGGGGCCAGGAGTGGACAGAGGAACAAAGACTTGTCCTTACCAGACAGAATAAAATGTCTTCTGTCTACAGATTTGCCTCAGAATGCTTCTGCGAGCATCACTCTCCATGGACATAAGAGAATCCCTGCTCTTTCATCATGACATTCCGCACAGCTTTGCTTCTCATTAAGGTGTCATTTCACAGCAAAGAAGTGCAAAAATGAGCTTGTGCCCATGGGATTAACACACTGAGGACAGGAATACAATTTGTCTTGCTGCCAGAGTACTGGGGGCTGTCTGACCACCTGACTGAGAGTACAACATGGAATGAAAGAATAACAGAGACAAAGAACAAATTTGTTTTGTAACAGGGACCAGGACCTGATCTTAGCTCTTCATGGCTAAGACCACAAGCCTCGATCGGGTCAGCATTTATTGTTTACACAACATAGCAGAGGGAGGAAAAGCAGATGTAAACAACAGCAAGACCAAAGCTCTACGAGCCAGGCTTGTACAAAGGAGGAATGATGCATTCTTGTAAAGGACAGTCAAAGGTAACAAGCCCCCTGTGTTATCTTTAGCTAACATTTGACCTGGAAGGATGGATACACAAGAGTCACAAATCCCCAGCTGCAGTGTCGTCTTGCAATTAGAGACATCAAGGTATCACCCACCACTAAGATCTCAACTGTGACCTTTATCAAAGATAACTGAATATGGCAAAAATATAACAGTAGTTTCCCTGTTACATGAGAATTCAAATGTGTCTAGAGAAGAATAAATAGAAGCTAAATAACCAAATGACAGACAGAGCTAGTAATTAGTGCCTTAGCCTCTCAGCTCCAAATATACTCTGGGTCACCCTATTTATAATCCCTGAGTTGGAGCCATAGCATTCTCCTCTGCCAGTTGGTGTAAGGTTAAGCTGAGTAGAGACACTGAGGCAGGGGCTCATCTTCCGGCACCAGCGTGCTGTTCCCTATTTCTCTGTTTGCATGCTGTAGGAGTGCTTAGTGATGCTCTGACCAGCAGATCTGTGTACTCCTAGGGCATCTTCCCTGGCACACTTTGCCACCGCATCCCACCTCAGCTTCCTACTGGCCTGCACAACACAGCACAAATCTCCACCACCCAGGAGTGACCTACAGGTACACACCAGGATGTGGAGGTCAGAATTCTGCCCAATGTGCTCTTTCCTTGGGAATTCCTTCCCAGGCTTGAGGGAATATTCTTCTTTACTGTCAATCCTGTTTTTGTGTTCTTTTCTTGTAGCACTGAGGGTTGAACCCAGGGAGTACTATGCTAAGTTTTTAAATTTTTGTTTTTGTGAGACAGAGTCTCAAGAAATTGCCCAAGCTGGCTTTGAACTTGCAGTTCTTTTGCCTCAGCCTGCTAAGTAGCTGGGATTACAGCCACACTCTACCATCCCCAGGATCCTTGTATTTTCTACAGGGTCTTCTTGAGCCCTTAGTAGTTACCCGTTCAAATTACAGCATGGTTCCTACCCTCTGACTAGCCACTGACTGAATGGAAATTAAACAGTGAGAAAAACCAGAAAGCTTTTTTTTTTTTTGAGATAGGGTCCTGCTTTGTAGTTCAGGCTGGCCCTGAGCTCACTATGTAGCCCAAGCAAGCCTCGAACTCAGCAATCCTCCTGCCTCTGCCTCCCAAATGCTGGGATTACTGATGTGAGTCACCATGCCCAGTATTGTTGTACCTGGTTGCCAGGGACTGAACTCAGGACCCTGCACTTCCTAGGCAGGTGCCGGAACCACTAAGCTAAATCTCCAGCCCAGGAAGCACATATTTTTCTTGAAATGTTTAAAATGCTACCAAGTGTAAGAGAACATACTGTGTCTGTTGCTCAGCATCAAAGCAGCAGCAGCAGTAGTATGATGCCTTTTTTTTTTTCCTTTTTGAGACAGGGTCTCGCTTTTGTAGTTCAGGCTGGCTCTGAGCTCACTATGTAGTCCAGGCAAGCCTCAAACTCAGCAATCCTCCTGCCTCTGCCTCCCGAGTGGTGGGATTACAGGCGTGAGCCACCATGCCCGGCACTGTAGTATGTGGTATTGATTGCTGGTGGGCGTGAGTCTCCACGCCCAGCATTGTATGTGGTTACCGGAGATCAAACTCAGGACCTTGCACTTGCGAGGCAGGCACCAGAACCACTGAGCTAACCCTCCGGCCCGCATGATGCCTTTTCATTTTGCTTTTAACAAACCAAAGACCAGAAACTCAATACCAAAAACCAGACGTCCTTAATGAAGACTTTTGAGTATAATACTTAAATTTACAAGTTATGTATCTTTCCATCTCATTTTAAATGACTTAAAACTCACTGAAGGGCCAAGCCTTACAGTTCTGTGCAGGAAGAGCCATGGAGGGGGAGGGGGCATAACACATCTCGACTCACTTTATAGTTCAGGCTGACTCTGAACTATGTACCCCAGGCTAGCCTCAAACTCACAGCGATCCTCCCGCCTCGGTCTTCCAAGTGCTGGGATTACAAGCATGAGCCACCATACCCAGCACTGTGGTGTGTAGTACCAGGGATCAAACTTGGGACCTTGGGCTTGCCAAGCAGACACTGGAACCACTGAGTTAAATTTCAGCCTCCTTAAGTTAATTTTCTCAAAAGAAACAAAACAAAAGCTCCTCCTTAAGTTTACCTCAAGCTCACTTTTGAAGCATCACCTGAAATTTTGTTCTCTACAAATACAGCATTTCTCTTTCACAACCAGAACAGAAATGTTCCAGTTATATCCAATTAAAATACTATTACATAACTATTTAAGCAGGAAAAATCACTGATAGCCAAACAGAAGATTATTTAACAGCAAAAGTAAGGACTTTCTATGTGGACATTAATCACTATTAAAAAATCATCTTATTTTAACTTTTACTTTTATTAGTGTGTTTCTAGTACATACTGATTATTTACCATGAGTAGTTAGTACATGTGCATAACACATCCCAACTAAGTTTATATCCCGCTCCCTCCCTGTCCTTCCACTTCTCAGCCCCCTTTCCCTTCATAAAAATCTGTTTCTATTATCTTTTAATTTGCTCTTTATGTATGCATTGAGTTCTTTATACAAAAGAAACCATGTTATGTGTCTGATTTATTTCACTTAACATCATGTTCTCAAGGTGCAACATTTTCCTACAAGTGACTCAAATTTATCTTTCTTTATGGGTGAGTACTCTACCGTGTATAAATAGCACAATTTATTTATCTATTCATATGATAGATTTACAAAGCTTTTCCAAGATGACTATTTTGTGCTAGGCTGCTACATACACAGGCGCACATGTGTCACTGTAGTACGGCATCTTTAACTTTTTCAAAAAGATACCTAGAAGGGGAATAGCTAGGTCAAATGGAATTCCTATTTTTAGTTTTTAGTTGGTTGGGGTTTTTTTTTGTTTTTTTTTTTGAGACAGGGTCTCGCTTTGTAGTTCAGGCTGGCCCTGAGCTCATGATGGTGCCCAGGCAAGCTGCCGCGAACTCAGCAATCCTCCTGTCTCTGCCTCCCGAGTGCTGGGATTACAGGCGTGAGCCACCACTTCCGGCATTCTGGTACGCGGTGTTGATTGTTGGTGGGCTTGAGTCTCCACGCCCAGCATTATATGTGGTTACCGGGGATCGAACTCAGGACCTTGCACTTGCGAGGCAGGCGCCGGAACCACTGAGCTAATCCTCCGGCCCCTAGTTGTTTGTTTGTTTGTTTGTTT